>JAIUZE010017652.1:0-13050 GCA_022085475.1 Heliosperma pusillum | reverse complement strand
CAAAAAATAATGAAAAGATCTTTATAAGTGTCTATAAAATATAATAGTTTGAGGCCATTTGGGAAGGACCCGAAGAGTAAATCCGTGATGGCATGGCACAAAGCGGACAATATCGTACTATTATGAATCGTGGACACCGACAAATCAGAGGCCAACAGAAAGTAATCAAGCTTCCGCACAACACTTTGTATGTTGTTTTTGCATTAGATTTTTTGTCGGTAATATCGATTGGTGTTGTTGGGTTGTCGTTGGACAACCTTTAATTTTTTTTTTAAACCGTATAAAATTAGTTTAAATTGTTTTTTTTTGTTTTTTTATTAAGAAATATTATTAACTTTTTAATTGTCTAATGCAGATGGGAAGTCGAAGAAAGGGCATTATGGTTTCCCCGGATCGTACGGTGATCCAGAGAGTCACGGCTTCTAAGCGTCGTAATCGGGAAGAGCCAACTAGTACACGGATACCTCGCATCGTTATTAGGACTGCCCCCAGTCACGTCGCTAGCGCTAGCGGTGATTCGGAGAGGGAGATATCACCAAAGTTAGGAGCTAGTTTTCGACATATTGATGACGAGGAAGAGCGGCTTGATGAGGGTTTGAAGGACGAGGAGACAGAGAGCGATAAGGAAGGGGACTATCGGTTCGTAGCGAATCCGGGTACCCGTTTACCGTTGACTCAAAGGTTGGCCCGGGATACTAGCTTTAGGCCGCTATTCAAGTATGCAGAATGGTTCATCTAGCACGGCGAGGAAGAAGCCGCATAGTTACACTTCTTGGGTCCTTCGAGTATTGGTTGTTGGTGGGCCTAGTAACATTTTTGTGTTACGGAGTTTTGGTGGGCACATAGGATTCACTAGTTGGACTCAGTCTAAACCGCTGAGATCTTGGATTAAGTGCTACGAGAGGTCGGTGTCTGTGGAGTCGATGAGAGGGATTAAGCTCCCGGATCATGTTGCTAGTATGTTTACCATGAGTGGGCTTGGTGCTTTGACGATGTGTTGTACGACCTCTTTAGATGAGAACTTGTTGAGTTTTTTTATAGAGAGGTGATATGCGTATACTAACACTTTTCATATGTCGTTTGGAGAGATTAGTATTATGCTCCACGATGTGCGATGTACAGCGGATACTTGAGATACGAACTAGTGGTGTTACGGTGTTTGTGGACGGTATGGCTGAGGTGGTGGAGGGTTCTATGAGGGACGATGTGGGCTTGAAGTTGAAGGTGGCTAGCTTTTTTGGTGTAGGTGTTGAGGATGTGGCACCACCGTTCTATAAGGGCGGTGGATTGTTGACGTCGTCCTTAAGGTCGGTTGTTTGACAGGGAACGAGCACGAGTCGCTCCGGGCATATTTATTGATGTTATTGGGACATACTTTGTTCATGGACTAGTCTGGGGATAGGGTGACAGCTTAGTTATTACCCTTGTTTGATGATCTTGATCGGGTGAGTGAGGACGCTTGGGGTGCCGCTTGCAGTGGTGGAGCTAGGGGGGCTAGCAGGGGCGGTCGCACCACCTGGCGGTTGAAATTTTTGAAGTTTTTAGGGAAATTTTTCGAAATTTTTTAAAAGTACCTTATGAAATAAGTCGTTCGCCCCCCCTAAATTCAAATCCTGGCTCCGCCACTGGCCTCTTGCTTGACCTTTTTGTACCGACAATTAGGGATGTTATAACGACGAGAGGCTCGTGGTATGAGTGGGTGTCTACCGCTATTACATGTGTGGATATACGAGTACTTTCTCCAGTTCCAACCCCACGATGGATATTATTTGTAGGGGGACCACTTGTATAAGCTTGGTCCCTCGTTCAATTCTTCGGTTTAAGGGTGATGTCGATACTTTGTTTTATTAATGTTGTCATTAGTTTGCATTATTAAGTTGTTGTTTAGTTTAACATGATGTAAGTTGTCAGTAGTTTTATTATTAAGAGATTATTCTATTATTAAGATATCATTAAGATGTTATTCTTCAACTTAATTAAATTCGTTAGTTGTATAGTCCCATCAATCAGAACTTATTAAAGTCGTCAGTTGTATAGTCTCATCAGTTAAACTTTATTAAAGTCGTCAGTTGTATGGTCCCATTAGTTAGAAATTTATTAAAGTCGTCAGTTGTATAGTCTCATTATCAGTCAAACTTTATTAAAGTCGTCAGTTGTATAGTCCCATCAGTCATAACTTTATTAAAGTAGTCACTTGTATAGTCCCATTAGTCAGAACTTCATTAAAGTCGTCAGTAGTTAAGCATTATCTTGATTTAATTTAAAACAAATGAAAAAAAATTAAGGTAATCACTTTATTTAGGATGAAATAAGATAAACAAACTAAATTTAACATCAACAATGTCAACACGGTATTTGATGTAAAATAAATAAGGTCTAAACAATATCAATAAAGTAAAGATAAAAATATTAAAAATCAATTATCAAATTCAAGACCCTCGCGACATCATCATCTGTGGCGGTCCTCTTCTCTGACGTCTTACCGTGGTCGATCCCATGGAAGTGTGCCAGTTTTCAATATTTCTTTGGTACTACATATCGAGGTGTATGACATTGTCTTGTCTAAACGTGACCCAAGCGGTTTCTATTGGTGGCATATGAAAATCCTCGGGTGGGCCTCTTGAATGCAAACGCATCCAATAGTTATGGTAGTTTAGAATGAAAGTCCATAGACCTTAATTAGACTCCTCTAATTAGTTACTAAATTACTTGTTAATTTAGTATTTAATGATCTATGTAACATGCATGCAAATATAAAGACATTTATATAAAAGAAGAATTTTTCTCACATTGATATGGAAATTAAATGGGCACAACAAGAACTCCGTCTTGTTGTTCTTGAGCTATTAATATGGATGAACAAGAACAATCTCCAAATTAGAAGACCTCCTTCAAGTTGCACAAAGATGATACCAAATAATCTACCCTTATTATTAACTAGATAATAAGATAGATATTATGCTACTAATATTAGAATATATTACTACACTAGTAATACTTAGTAAATATTAGTATTATGAGAGTTTTAGTGAGAATAAAGGTTTTTGAGAGATGTATGTAAAACAAGCAAGAATGAACAAATAAAATGAACAACCATATTGCCCTTAAATAGACAATATGGCCGGTCATGTAGAGCCTCACAAGGGTCTTATTTTGCTTATTTTAATCACATGCAAAGTGGTAGAGTGTAGTGTTGAATGAAATGATTTTAGGTTACTATTCATGTCATAATCACATGTAACTTGTGAGCATGAAAAAAAGCAACCATCATCACCTTACCAACACTACCATGACCGGCCATGTGAGGCCTTATTTGGTCCATTTTGATTTTTGATATTTGTCCCACAAATACTTATTAATCATATGCTTAATTATCTTACATAATTAAGTGTTAATTTGATCATATAACAATTATATGACACAATTAAATAAATAATATGTACTTAACATTTTAAGTAATATTTTACCATTATATCAATATATAATGGGTCCCACAATGCTTAGTTAATTTATTTTACAACTCTTTTTAAATATAATTAACTAATTACCTCTATCTCAAAACCTCAACTAATTTAGTAATTTAACGATTAATTACTAAGTTAAATCTTATTTAATCGTATTAAAATAAGATATAAATTTATTAGTCAATTATCGCATAATTAAAAAATAAACTTAATCGAATTTGAGTTTTTAACTCAATTTCTAACAATTAACTCTCGTACATATCGAATATATGTAATGTACTAATTAACTGTATCGTATACAAATAAGTAGTTACTATTTGGATTTCATCCTTTAGGTGTGACCGAAAGGGATCAGTTGATCACCGCCGTCAAACGACAATAACGTCAAACTCTAGTCAGCCAACCGTTATTGATTTACGTTAATCAACTGACTAATCATATATATAGTCAATAAATATCCCAATTATATTCCTTAATAAGATTTATTATGTGGCGCACTATTGTGGAGGACACCTAGTCCAACATAGAATCCACATAACACCAAAAGGTCTTCGACGTTCAATTGCGGTCCTTAGTGGCAAAATAGTTTGACAACTCCTGGCCCAAACTTTTTCTCTATTTCGCCCTCGTACATGACCGATAACACAAATGGTCCAGTTGAAGGTCGTTGCAAACGCGAGCAAGTGGTCCCCTCACATCCAATAGTCCTGACCACAACTAATCTCCTAGAAGAACTCGAACTGCTTCAAACTACACTCAAACCCTGTCAAACCGGTCGTCGAGGATGGATCATTTCTGAAAAACTGTTTGTATACATCGTCCCTCCTCATTTCCCGTGCACACCACATCCGCATATGAAGGTAGTCCCCCTCTTGCCCCCGTTGGGCATGAGATATAACGAAGAAACCACAGTGACCATCATCTCCGACATTTACCCATCCATCGAAGGGGCACCAAAGCTTCTTTGATACACTGTACCGTTTAGTCCAAGTAGAAATAAACCCGATGGTGTAGTTTCTTTCAAACGGAGCACAAGCCGATCCTGGAGGAAAGTCCATGAATCGTTGAGGCGCAGTGGTAGACCCATCGATGCGAGGTGTCCCGAACATCCTTTGACTATGATCAAAACTCGACTTGCTCCGAGTTGTAGATCTTCTTGGACGGCCTTTCAGATGCTAATTAATAGGCGGTGGCAAAATATCATCGTCCTCCGGATGTAGGGCATCACACAACTTATCTATGTACTATTAGGTTCATTAACCTACTTATTAGACTAATATAATAACAAACTAATTAACTTGTTAATATAGTAATTCAAGATATAGTGCATGAAAACAAAAAATAACAAAAGATAAGGAGAAAATCATTTTTCTTTACATTGTAGATAAGACGACTTTTGGGCACAAGATATGACTTATTCCTACTCTTGTTCTTGAGCTATATGATAAGGGGTGATGCTCTACAAGCTCCAAGTATATAAGCACTCCTCTAGATTGCACCTAGACTATCCCTCATCTCCAAAAACCATTATTATATGTTAGAATATGCCTTGAATCTATTCAGTTTCCGCATCTGATTTAGTTTCCTTATTTTTTTAGGAAACTATTATTTAGTTTCCTTGTCTGTTTAGGAAATAAGTATATGGTTTCCTATGTCTGTTAGGGTTTCCTAAATCTGTTTAGGAAATATCTGTTGTGAGAGTACTATATAAACTCTCATAAGCCGCCGTCTGTTTTATTCATTCAGAAATCTGTCTAAGTCATCTGAAATCTGAACACTCTGAGGAGTATACTCTGAAATCTGTAATTCCTCAAGATCAATAATATGCTTCCCTTCTGCCGGTGGACGTAGCTAACAAGTTGTTAGTGAACCACGTAAATATGTTGTCTTTCTTCACGTACTTATTTATCTTTCTTACATCCGTTATAACATTATACTAGATAATATGTGTAGAACCCTTAAAAATATGTCTAATATGATTATTACTAAACTTAGTAATAATATGAGGATATTAGAAATATTTTGAACTTAGTTTAACATAAACTTCCTTAAGCTTATTTTGTAAGATGAGATGTGAGCAACTTGTACAATAAGAAAGAGATGACACGTGAATAAATAAGAAGAGAATAATCTCCTCTTATTCACTCAATGGTCCGGCCACCAAGAGCACGGGGAAGGGTGAGTGGTTTGCTTTTTGTCTTCACAATGTAGTAGAGTAGGATCTAGGTTTAGGCTTGTAATCATGTTGTCTAATCTTAATTAGAACAACAATTAATACCTAAAGACCTACCTTAATACCCCCAAAACCGGCACCCCATCTAATATGGGTGTCCATTTTATCTTTTGTAATTTTTCATATGTATTATGTGTGACATGTGACATGTTACATGCAATTATGCTTATAAATGTATTTTTAACTAATTTAAATATAATTTTATAACAAATAAATTACACTTAACATTTTAAGTAATAATTCATAATTACATGTATGTAAAAATATTTAGTTAATATAATCTAAATCTTATTGTAATTATAATTAACCAATTATTCTTATCTCAAATGTTTCGCAAATATTAATCAATCTTAGTAATATAACAATTTAATTACTAAATCAAATCTTATTTAATCGTATTACAATAAGATATAATTCTCACTTATAATTTAAACTCGTTCAATTTAAGGAATTAATTAATCTGTATCGATATACAATTATTTAATTATATTGATTAAGGCATCGTCCTTTCGGTGTGACCTCAAGGGATCAACTGATCACCGCCGTCAACGACAGTAACGTCAAACTCTAGCCAGTCAATCGTTACCGATAAATGTGGACCAGTTGACTATAACTTTTATCATCCCTTTTGTATTCTTATTATTGAGGTTTAATTAAGTGATCACACTATTGTTGAGGACACATACTCCAACATGTACGACCTACGACAAGCCGGGTCACTTTGTCTTGCTTCCTCCACCAACTCATCAAACACATCGTTATCGGTTATCGACATTTGATCAAAATTATCGTACACTAATGTTTTCTAAATGCATGAGCGTCCTCAACATGGACCCTCATACCTCTTTCTTCAAAGAAACCAATTTGCATGCACAAGGCAATCCATGTGTCTTTGGTAGCACATGTCCACACCGTTCCCTTACGATACCCACACCAAGACCTCTCTCAAGTTTTTCCTCCATTATTTTTATTGCCTTTGTCGACACGACTCCTTGCAACAATGATAAAGTACAAACGGTTATCCGAGTTCTACTCCTTTAATCCTCGAGTTATATTCTAAAGCTCGAGTGTTGAGCTTCGAGGATGGCGTGGATACGGAATCACATAGTATCAAGTGTCAAATTTGCAATTTTCAACCATGCCTTAACTAGAGAATAAGCCGCCTCAACACGGGAAGTAGTCGTGTTACCAAGATGTAAGTAATAGTTTGTATAACAAAGCACGAACTTCGCCACGTGTTCTGATATAGTGTCATTTCACCCTATTTTTCCGCCTCTATTAACTTCATTTTGCTTGCCTTGGACTCTCCCTAGAAGCAATTTTGTATGTTTTATCTTCCTCTAGGACTTTTCTCGCTTTTATCTTGGTTTCGTACGTAAACCGTTACTTGAGATGGTTTCTACCTCGTTTTGTGTGACCAAGAGGATGATAAGCCACACGGAGGGCCCAAAACATACTCTAGACATTCCTACCTACCTTGGAGGCCCTACTTGGCAGCATGCCAAAGTCATCCCGAGGCAAGTCAAGCCGAATCGAGAAGAACGGAGAATATTTACTTAAGTCACCATTGTGAAACTTTGGTCACTAGCGTGACCAAAGTGTCCCTCAGTCTGTCCATGATTTCATCATGGTGACGGTGAAGTCACTAGCGTGAGTAAAAGAGGAAAAAAAGGGAACCTACAGGCGTCACGACCGTGACTTGCATCTCACGGTCCTGACAGTGTCGAGTTCAGCATCTCACGGCCGTGACCTACATCTCACGATTGTGACACAACTCGAAGGCCATCAATCACGGGCGTGACCTCCCTGTCATGCTTGTGATTGTACTGAGGCCCATTTACATTTCAAAGCCCGTCTCTTCTCTTTTGTGAACCTATATACCCCCTCTTATGTAATTAGAGGGCACAAAACCCTAGATCTAGAATTCTTCATCTATTAGCACTAATCTTTCCATAATCTTTTTTATTTGAGCTTAGCCTTTAGTTAATTAGTCTTTCAAGTTGGTTTTTAGTTATTGAACTTGGGTTGTAATTCAAGATTGGTGACTCAGTCTTCATTATTCAATCAAAGTTCTCACCTTTATTCATTATTTCACTTAAGTTGGTATATTTATTCCCTTAATCTTGTTTTCCATTAAGTTTTCATTTCAATATTTGTTTGTTTGTTTAATATCAATTTAAAATGTCAATATATTGTTGTTGTTTTCCTTATGAAATTCCTTATTGTTGTTGAAACCCACTTGAATATGTGTGTGAGTAGTGACCTTACTAGGATTAGTGCGGGATTATGGGTTCAAGTAAGGGTTAATATGAGGATTGTTGGGTATATTTGTTCATTGAGTGCTTTGTTTCCAATGTTTGCTTATAACGTGTTTGATAAAAGGCTTGTGTTAAACTTGTATGAATCTTTCCCTTGCTTGCGAATACCCATAAGATCGCGAGTCTTGGTTATTCCTATAACCACTTAAGTTGGCACATTGGACTTAGTGTACGCGATAGCTAGCTAGAGACGGTGTGAGGAGGAATTCTAAGATTGAAAGCCTCAATTTGCTATTCCTATACTAGGTGACCCTGCGACTAATAGACCCGACTTTCTTATATAACTCATGTTACCCTTCCGAACCTACTCTCCCTACTCTTTCTCTAAATTGATTATCATTCGATTTTCTTGTCTTAAGTCTAGTCTTCTTAGTTGTTTTAATCACCTTTATCTATTGTTCTTAGTTTAGTCAAAAATCCAAACCCAAAATACTAGTGACTAGCGAAAACTTTAGTAGACTTCTTTAGGTCGATTTGAACACCCTCCGTCCCTGTGATCGATACTCGTACTTACCATACGCACACTCTATACTTTACATCATGTTCGCCCCAAGGGTTCCTAATATAATTGGCTAAAAGAACCCACTTGGAGTTGAAACACGACTAAACTTTCCAAAACTGTTCCTCGGTAAATGCATCGATCACCCTTAGCCAACCCAATTCTGAATTATTGATGATCAAATTCTTGTACCATTCAATCTTGTATATGTCGAATGCTTTGGCATTGGCGACACGGTTCACATGCCAACGACACAACAGATGACGAGAAACGGGAAACATCGCCCGAAGAGCGGCGATCAAATCCAACTCGCGGCCGCTGACAAGACAGAAGGGGAAAGTGCAACGCACTCAGAATGTCAACCGACTTCTTCAACACCCTTGGATTCGTTGAAATAAGTGCACAAGCGATTATGAACGAAGAGGCGACATGGGTAACACAAACTATCTCAACAACTAGATCCTTGTACGTGTTTGTCTTGTATATCGATTCCATGAGCACCACATATTGATAAGTTCGGAAGAGCTTCACGGCTTCGGGATGTGCCATGAAGATATGAGAGATTTGTCGTGTCTCGGGATTAGTATCATGCCAATGCACGCACTCGGCTTTGACGCCTAGAGCCAACATATGTTGTGTGGTGTTCCTTACACCTATAAATTCCCGCATGAGTTTTCTTGTCTCGTTATAAATCTGATTATTTGATGGTTGTGGTTTATCCGGCATTCTTTGGTGAAGACCATTTTTATAATCTCTTAGGAGAACACCAGCCTTAAATTGTTGCCTCACATTGGCTTTCTCCTTGTTGTCCGATCCCGCAAAGTGTCGATCCCGCAAAGTGTCGATCCTCGTCCTTGTACACCGTTACGTCATGGTTGTGAAATCCTTTCCCCTCGGCGGTGATAATGTTCCAAATTACAATGCTTTGATCACCTTGGCGAGAGTAATTATGCACGACTCAAATACGGAGAGTACCAACTACATTTAATCGTCCCCCGCCGCCTCTCGGGATCATCGGTTGGTGGAGGTCGTCCATGCCTTGAGCAACGAAAGTACGAAGCCAAAAACCCGCCCGATTTTCTGTATTTGGCCACGTTATTTGCTTTAACCAAAGCAAAACTGTTCTCCATTGCTATCTTTGTTGCGGAGGTCGTCCATGTCTCGTCACGTGTTGCAAAATCCAAAGTCGTCTAAAAAAACGGATTGTCATCAACAAAATTATCATCGAAATTCTCGAACGAGTCTTGCTTCACGCAAATTGGAAATTAGTTAGACAATAAAAAAAAAATCTTTAATCAACGTTTATTCAAGGGGCTAGACTCGAGGGCTGCTATTGATCGACGAAATTTTAGTAAATATCGGCGACTTAATGTCGGTTCCATGGACTGACAAAAAATCGCAACGTCTACACCATGAATAGACGTTGATACTCAACGTCCAACCATGGTATGGATGTTGAGTTTGGTTGTCGATCATATGTTACTAAGTTTCGCAATTGAATCAGAATTAGCTAAATTATAACTGAAATCAATTAACTAAAATAATTAATAACAAACATAAATCAAATTACAGGAAAAAAATTACAAAATTTACGATGCGATTAATTATTAAATGTACCGAAGATTCGTGTTCCGACAAGATAATCGATTTTGAATTTTTTTGTTTTTTGAATTGAGTTTTTTAAGTTTTGGGAGAGTTTGAGATGAAAAAAATTACAACACCTCATGTTCGTTCATGTTAATCACGTAGGATGTACCCTTTGAACAATATACATTTTATAAACTAATGATGACAACAGTAACATATAATTACCTAGTTATGGACCTATGGTGGCATTAGTAAAGCATTTGTTTTTTTAGGAAAAATATTAATCAGATGAGTTCAATCAATTTGGTTATGGTTTACAAGAATTTACGTAGGATCAAATCATTTTTGGTTCTGAGTCATTCTCAGATGAGTTCTTATCAAGTTATTTGGGGATTACGGGCATATTACAATAATTAACAGTCGGGTCGGGTTGGGTAGGATCAGGTCAATACACATTCGAGGTCAGATTCTTCATGGTCATTATTTTGGATATTTGTCGAGTTATTCGTACAAGATCATTTAGTCGGGTAAGTTTTGTCGGGTCTAACTAAAGTATCTCAAAATTAATCTTTTCACTTCTCTGGAATTTCTACTGTAACATACAAGCCATTAGCAAGATCAGTATCATGTATTTATTTTGGATGTGAACAAAATCTCGTATAACCTAGATATATGTAGCTGACGTGTTATATATATACACTAGTTATATACTCCGTATATACATTCATACTTCAATTGATAAACGATATGATTTGATGAAGATAAAATGTGTGTTATGATATGTAATGTATAATATTAGATTACATATAGTTTAGTTTTAATTGATATCTTTTATATTTTACTTTATTAATATAATAGATAGTGAGTTACGATTTATCCCTACGATATTGGCGCAAAAACTAAAATTACTTTTTAACTTTTAATTTTTTTATATATTTTTTTATTAGGGTGCCTAGCACTTCCCTTTGAAAAAACGTTGATTATAGAAGTGAGAAGTTAGATATGGGGTAAGGCTCTGTTCTTTTGGATTGAATCCGTCAGAACTGAACTGAACTGAACTTAATGGACCTGAACTGAACTGAACTTAACTTAATGGACCTGACCTAAACTGAACTGAACTTAATGGATCTGAACTGAACTGTTCTTTTTTATATAATAATAATAACAAAACCTAACTATACTAACTATTTTTTTTTGCACGATATACTCATCGTGCCATCAACATTATGCCATAGAACGTGTTCGTTGAAGAAACTCCTACCTTGACACAACACCCGATCTCTTAAAGGTACTCACTAGTTTTTAATTTTATTGACATGATCGTCATATCATATTTCATTATATCAATAATTTATCTTTTTGGGTTTGAATGTTGATATTACCCTTTGATTCTTTTGTGTGCTCGATTGAATTCACATATTTTTTATATGGGTACTATATATCTTCAACTTGTGACGGATAGTGTCCGTCTTTAATGAAAATTTGTGTTTATTTTAAATAGTTATGATGTGATGGCGTGTAACTTAGGGGTCTAGCCGTCTAGACATCTAATTATTTCATGTACAGAAGCTAATATACAATACAATAATAATTAAATGATGAATTTGTGTTTTTGCTAATATATACAGAGTACAACACAATAATAATTATTCCATGTACAAAACCCAATGTGGATAGTTAATCAATTAATTTTTTTGCTTCTTTTGCTGAATTTGTGTTTGTGGTACCAAAATTTTAGGGCGGTTTAAAATAGTTAGTACTATACACGGTAATACAATTGCATTATAAGAAGGCAACTCGTTAGTTAGTAATATATGAATGTCTTTTTAGAAGGACGAGGGACTGTTTCATAACTATAATTGAACACTACTATAGGGTTTGCTGTAAGTCGTTTTTATTAAAATTTTATAATTTACTTATCAAGTTTTGAGCGTTTGCACTAAAGTTAGAATATTGGAAAACTCAAATTCTCATTTAAGATAGGTTGACCCGTCTTAACTTTAAAATCGGTCAAATAGTTAGGATAAGACGGATATACCCGTCTTAAGGGAGACCAATTGTAGATTGAATATACTACAGTTTAAACATTTGCTTTTTTGCTATTTTGGTTACTATACTATTATATGTAAAGCTGTAGTTGTTTACTAGTGTATAAAACTTGTGTTCTTAAGAAAAATGATGAGACAATACAAAAAATTAAGGATATTGCATTGGTTATTAACTTACTAATGTACTACGTTTCTTGGAGTCTTAAGTAAACGTAGATTAAACATGTCCCATAGGAAGCCAACAGTAGAATAACATACTATTAAATTTTGCTTAAGACGAACATTATCTCGCTTAAGTTTAAGACGGCTCAAATACTATCATATGGGGTATTAAAGATAAAACTTTTGGTATTTTCTCAACATTAAATGAAGTAATTTGGTATGTATTTGTCACGTCTTAAGCTTAAGACGATACTCATAATAATATGATAAAAACCATGACCCATTCATATAAGAAAATAATAGTTTAACAATGATTTTGACATAGAGGTGAATGGTATACAATCTCATTTTTCTTTGCCCCTCGTGCATTGATATATTGCAAAAGTAACGTAATGGGAAGAGTTTCCTGGCCGGATGAGAATTCAAGAACTTTGCTCAATATTTTAAACGAGGAGAAAATCAGAGGAGTTAGCAAGTTTAATTGGGGAAACATTGCGAAGATATTTAATGTACAAAAAGAATGTGATGTCAGTGAAAAACAAGTGCAAAATCATTATACAGATTTGGAAGAAAGATACAAGTGTTGTGAGGAATTTCAAGGTTTGACTGGCATATCATTCAATCCAATTACTAAAGACGTTGATGTAGAGGAGAGGTCTACGGAGAGATTTAAAGCATTCGTGGAGGTAAAAATATTATTAAGTAATTCTTCTTAAAGCCACATTCTTATTTTCAATTA
>JAIUZE010017649.1:0-21905 GCA_022085475.1 Heliosperma pusillum | reverse complement strand
TTCGGATAATCTTAGCGATTGTCGCTTTTCATGACTATGAAATTTGGCAAATGGATGTGAAAACCGCCTTCTTAAACGGTTATTTGGAGGAGGAGTTGTACATGGTACAACCCGAGGGTTTCATTGATCCTAAAAATCCTAAGAAGGTATGCAAGCTTAAGCGTTCCATCTATGGACTTAAGCAGGCTTCTCGGAGTTGGAATCATCGTTTCGACCACGTGATAAAAGAGAATGGATTTACTCGATCAGTCGAGGAACCATGCTTATATATCAAGTCGAGTGGGAGCAAGATTGTCTTCCTAATATTGTATGTCAATGACATACTCTTGATTGGGAATGACATACCTCTCTTAACTTCGGTAAAAGTTTGGTTAAAGAACCATTTCCAGATGAAAGATCTGGGCAAGGCACAAAGAATTTTGGGGATCCGTATCTACAGAGATAGATCACGACGGATGTTATCCCTCAGTCAGGAGTCTTATATAGATAAGATTCTTGAGAGGTTCCGCATGACCAACTCCAAGAAGGGGAACCTTCCAATGGTCTCTGGGATGCATTTGAGTAAAGCTCAGGCACCAAAGACATCGGAAGAGGTCAAGCGCATGAGTCGGATTCCTTATGCATCAGCTATAGGATCGATCATGTATGTCATGATATGCACACGTCCAGACGTGGCATATGCATTGAGTATGACGAGTCGTTACCAAGGCAATCCAGGTGAAACACACTGGATAGCTGTTAAGAATATCCTTACGTACCTACGGAGGACTAAGGATTGGGTATTGACTTATGGAGGTGACACTGAGCTATGCGCAACCGGTTACGCAGATGCTAGCTTCCAAACGGATCGAGATGACTCGAAATCTCAGTCTGGATTCGTGTTTACTCTTAATGGCGCTGCGGTTAGCTGGAAAAGCTCCAAACAAAATGTTATAGCAGATTCTACGACTGAGTCCGAGTACTATGCTGCTTCAGAGGCTGCGAAGGAAGCTATATGGATGCGTCAATTCTTACAAGGACTAACTGTAGTTCCTAGTTCGGATGACCCGATCACCATCTAGTGTGATAATAGTGGTGCCATCTTCCAGGCTAAGGAGCCCAAGTCCAGCAACAAGTCTAGGCATGTACAACGGAAGGCTCACATGATCCGAGATTACGTGGACCAAAGGGAGATAGTGATAGACAAGATTGCTACGGATGATAATGTAGCAGATCCTCTCACTAAACCATTGAGATATGATAAACATGAAGAGCACTTTATTTCCATGGGAATCAAACGTGTTCCTGAGTTGTATTAGTTGTTTTGTATGGATTAGACACCTGTATCTTTTTCATAAAAACTATCTATAAAATCATCGTTTTGTTTTATATTTTGTTTTTCATGTGGGTTGTACTGACAACATTGAACACCACAAAGTGAACTGAATTACATTATATTTGTTTTGGTCCGTAATCGCCTACATGAGCTGATAACTCTGGCAATTATTCTGTGCAGTCGATTGATGGTGGGTTCAACGAGCCATAAGTCAAACAGTTGACTGATCGATCACATATGCGAGTTATAATGATACCTCGCAGGACAATTTTTGTGACAACGTTATGGAGTCCTAAATGTTTCGAAACATTAGGTGCCAGGTCGTGGATAGGACATCCAAAGTGTTCCTAGAGTCGATTCTTTTGACTATCGAGTGTCTCTTGAGATAAAGGCAGTTTTTGGGTGACTTTGGTTTCTTTCTCATGGTCGACCCTAACAGGAGGCTAAGTAGATTTTCACTGGGTCATTTCACACTGCGCTTGTATCTGCAAGATTCTAGTTAAAGAAAATATCCAACCTTTATCAGGATATGATATTTCTCAGGGCCACTCGAGGAGCTGTAACTGAAATGCATGGCCATGCTCGAATATAGATTCGTTTATCAGTTAAGTTACTCTCTAGTCGGGGAAACCACTCTTGATACTGATCACTTGTAAACTAAGACCTTTGTGAATACGGACTTTGCAAATTGGTTTACATTGAGTGGGAGAAATTTATTATGGATATGAGAATCGGTTATCGCACATACACTTGTACGGACAAGTGGGAGATTGTTGGAGCCAGTGTCCTCCACAGTTAGTGCAATAACATAAATAAATCTCTGTAGGTTCACAGGGTATACTTTGTATAATAATCAGTTGATTAACGTTTATCAATAACGGTTGGCTTGCTAGATAAGTTTGACGTTATTGTCATACAGATGGCGGTGATCAACTGGTCCCTAAAAGTCACACCTATAGGATGTGTTTGAGAGATGTGATTATTTGAGAAAATAATCATATTGATACCCTATTATATGACTAAAAGGTTAGTCAGTGTAATTGACTAAAAGGTTAGTCAATGTGATGATGAGACGAAAGTTAGCTGAGACGAATTAACTGTAATTCGTAAAATTGAATATAAAAAGTTATATTTAATTATAGTATATAATGTAAGCTAATTAAACATAAACCGTTATAATTAATTGGCAAATTATAAATATACGGATATTTATAATTAATGACGGATTACAATGTCGGTCCATGTAAAACGACGATTATAATATATTACATTATATTGGAAGCTAAAATAAACAAAAAACGAATGTATCCAGATACACTCGGGTTTTAGTTAATGGGTAGTTAGTTTGAGGAGACTAAAATCCCCTCATATATACCTACCATGTGCCGTGAGAAAAAGGTGAAGGAAAAAAAGAAAATTCAGATTTTTACTTTTTCTAACCTAATTCCTCACTAGCCCCTATCTGCATTCACATCACAACAGACAAAAGTTAACTGTAACTTTTGACAAAACATAAAACCTTCTTCTCAAGAGTGAGATCGGGTAAGAGGTTTACTTTCTAGCAAAAGGAAAGGGTATTTCTCGGAGCATCTTGGGTGCAACGATGAGGAGGATATCTACTTTGATATCTCTGTTCTTTACGCCAATTGCTAGGACCGGAGGTTGATTTCTATATCACTACTATTATTCTTGTTTTCGTTTATGACTTGCATAATCAAATAATTACTTTTCGTTATAATCCTATAATTATTGTATTGTGGTAATACCGATTTCCCACACACCTTCCCCTAATGATAGATAAACTCCATATCATAATCCCTAATAAGCTCCATCCACCGTCACTGTCTCAAATTTAGCTCCTTCTAAGTATAGATGTACTTCAGACTCTTGTGGTATGAAAACATCTTAAAACTAGCACCATACAAATAGTGCCTCCAAATCTTCAACGCGAACACCACGGCCCCCAACTCAAGATCGTGAGTAGGATAATTCTCTTCACAACGCTTCAGCTGCCTCAACGCATACGCGATCACCTTCTCATTCTGCACCAGCACAGAACCCAAACCACACTACAAAACATCAGTATAAACCTTAAAGTTCTCGCTCCCCTCAGGTAACGCCAGTACAGGAGCTGTGGTCAAACGCTTCTTTATGGTTTGGAACGCCGTCTCACAACTCTCATCCAAACAAAACCTGTTCACCTTCCTCATCAACACCGTCATAGGCCTAACTATGGTTGAGAAGTCCTTCACGAACATTCTTTAATACCCAGCCAAGCCTAGATTACTCCTCACCTCAGCAACATTCTTTGGTGCCTCCCAGTTAGACATCGTCTCTATCTTACTCGGATCCACCATTACCCATTCCTTTGATATAACGTGCCCCAAAATACCCACCTTCTCTAACCAGAAGTCACAATTAGACAACTTCGCATACAACTAGTTGTCCCTCAACGTCTACAACATGATCCTCAAATGCTCCACATGCTCCTCCTTAGTCATAGAATAGATCAAGATATCATCAATAAACACCACAACGAACATGTCCAAATATGGACTGAAGATTCGGTTCATAAAATCCATGAACATCGCTGGTGCATTAGTCAACCCAAACGGCATCATCACATACTCATAATGCCCATACCTCGATTGAAACGCCATCTTCGAGATGTCATTATCCCGTATCCTCAGCTGATCATACTCCTATCTCAAGTCTATCTTCGAGAACACTCTAGCCCCACTCAAGTGGTCGAACAAATCATCAATCCTAGGTAACGGATACCTATTCTTCACTGTCACATGGTTCAACTCACGGTAGTCAATGCACAACCGTAAGCTTCCATCCTTCTTCTTTACAAACAACACTGGTGCACCCCACGGAGATACACTAGGTCTAATGTATCCCTTATCAAGTAACTCATTCAGATGCTTCTTTAACTCCTCAAGCTCCTTCGGTCCCATACGATACGGGGCCTTTGAAATTGGTCCCTTACTCGGCTTCCATTCCAAGCTAAAGTCAACATCCCTCTTAGGAGGTAAACCCGGAATCTCATCTGGAAAAACATCCCCAAACTCTCTCACCACCTCGATCTGGTCTCCAGTCGGCTCCTCAACTCGGGTATCCCTCACATGGCACAATATCATAGGATAACCCTTCCTCGGGTATGTCTTCAATGTAATCATTGCTATCAACTTCACCTTAGGCTTCACCATGAACCCCCGGTAAGACACTCTAACTCCCTTCGGATCCTTCAACGACACTTTCTTTTGATGACAATCTATATTGGTGTTATACTTACCGAACCAATCCATCCCGACTATGACCTCAAATCCATCTAATGGAAACTCAAACAAATCAACTGGAAAATCTACTTCCTCTAAAATCATGGATACACCCCTATACAATCTATTTAAAAGATACAGACTCTCCCAAAGGTATGAACACTTCGTCATTTACTGACTCACTAGCTTCAAGCCCCAACAACATAGCATGACTCCTCGAAATAAACAAATGAGTTGTCCCCGAATCGAACAACACAAAAGAAGGAACATAATGAACAAATAACGTACCAGTAACCACCTGAGCATCTGCCTCTGCTACCTGCTTCCCCATCATAAACAGTTTACCACTGCTTTTCTGCCCAGACCCTTGCACCATGCTCGCAGATGCCACCGTCTTTGCAGCCGAACTCTGATTTTCACCCTGATTGTTGTTGTTGTTGTTGTTATTCTGCCTCTGGTAACCGCCATAACGGTTATAGCCACCTCTAGTGATCGGGTTGTCTCGTACCCTAATCAAAGATAAATAACCCAGACTAGGCTAACAACAAATTAATGTAATTATGGAAGTAAAGGGTCGATCTCGGGGAGACGGGAGATACTTGCGAATAGTTGTGGTTAGAACTCTACCTTGGACGATTGGCAAATGTTTGTCACTAATTACTAAATAATAATAATGCAATAAAGAAAAGAATATAGGGAAGTAGGTTCACACATGTAGATTAACATATTGATGAAATTGGATTTAGGATATGCAAATAATTCATTGTGAGTTCGTAAGAATGATGTGTTCATTACAATCATAGATCAGATGGTCTAGCAGGCTTTTTTATGCGATTTACTAGGTCTTAATCTACCATGTCATGCTTTGTCTATTCAATTCTCGTATGTCTACCTTGGAAAAGAATTTCATACTAGTCAAATGATTTTGGCCAAAAATCGATAACTATCGTTACAATCCAAACATGCATAGACACAACGTTTTAAAGGCACAATTTCTTTGATCCAATTATCATCTTTTAATTAATCTAACATGGCTATCCTACACCCTAGAAGGGTGACTACTTATGCATGATTAACAATGAAAAGGAAACTAAGATTATAAAACTAAGAATGATAAACATGATAAAGAAAATACTAAAAGAAAATAAAACTATAATTTAAAGACGAGAATAAAGATTACCGAAAGGGATGAGCAAAGATTGAAATGGAATAAGAACTTGAATAGGAAATGCAAACCCGGAAACTTGAATTCCAATTACAACTAAAACAACTACAATTGAAGAAAACTTAGAACTAGACTAAACTAAACTAGAGAAAACTAAAACTAAACTAAACTAAGAAAGAAGAAGAACTAAACTAAAGAGAAATGTAAGAAGAGAAGAGATGTTGTGTGAGGGATGATTTGATATGAAGGGCTAGAGCATCTATTTATAGTATTAGGGTTTCTTGGAGAAGAGGTCGGGCATTAAACACATAGGACAAATTTCGAAAAAAGGAGCCGCAATGCTTTGGATCAGCACACATCCCCGATCGGGTACACACTTACCCGATCGGGTAAGTCGTCTTCTGGAAGCTCTTGACTAACGTTTCATCTTCCTTTGCTTTGACTTGACCTCCAACATCCCCCTTGACCTCTTGAGTCGGGTTTGTTGATAGGGTTTGATGCAAAGCGATGAATTCTTCCGCCCAATTGATTGATCTTCCGACAACTACGAAACCGTCCTTGCTTCTTCTCTCTTTTGAATTAGTGAACCTTCTTGAAATGCCTTTCACTTGGTCAAGCTTTCTTCTTCAAATCGTCGGGTTCTAGGCAAATGCTCGGGAATATAGAAAAAGGGCGTAGAAACGTCACTTTCCCTACAAAATAGGTTAGAACACAGGAATTCGCCTAGAAGACGGTATTAGCTCATAAAGTAGCTTAACGAAGCACAAATGACATACAAAACCGAGCTAAATTGGGGGTTAAAACCATACTATCAAACTCCCCCAAGCTAAACCTTTGCTTGTCCTCAAGCAAACATAACAAACAATACCAGGACAAGGTTGCAAGCGTTGGTTACTACACCATCAGGAAACAAATCTCAACATAAAGCTTTGGAAACATAATGAATCATAACCTAAAAACAACGTGGGCAAGAATGATACATAAACATGGCTGAGATTTACATAACGGCGTAGCACAAAGAATTTCACTATAGAATTTTCGGCTCTTGCATGATCTGTTGACATATGGACTCTCACGGTACACTCGAACACTCAATGTATGTAAAAGGTGATTTCTTTATGTGTAAATGTTTTTGAGACACTCACCTATCTACGACTTATGAAAATGTGTCCACAATCTAATATGGTAAACAATTCAAAACACAAGTCAAAGATCACAATGCACATAGAAAAGAAGCCGAAACAATGAAGAAGGCTTAGGGAAATGGGTGAAAGGTGGACAAATAGTTATGGTCATGTGAAGGTTAGAATGAGCTAGCAACTGACCAATAATAAATCCAAACTTTCGATCAATTTCCCAGAAGACGAAGCCTAAAAGCAACAAATTGGCTTATTACACACGAAACACAAGGGTAAACTCCTTTTGAATATTAACTTGACATTTTGAGGAGATACTCACAACTTCTTTTATTTCTTTTTTTTTTTCCTTCCTTTTTTCTTTTCCAATTTTTTTCATTTTTCTATTTCTTTTTTCTTTCCTGAACACAACTTCACTTCTTGAACTTTTCCGTTATTCCAAATTCACTTTGACATCAAGGAACAAAATCTTCTCAAAAGAGCACCCATACACCATAGTCTAGCTACTAGCTCAAAAGGTGGGCAGTTTTTGTGACAACCCTCGTGAATGCGGAAATAAAACATAACAAGCATGTGATTTATATAGCAGAAAATACGATGTTTTTGAAACTTTTTACATGCAAGATAGAAATACGAGGAATGTCCAATAATTACAAACAAAATATAATATACTACAAAGAGACGAAGTCTCTCAAAATGTTATCAATATCAAAGTGATTAGCAAACTAGCTAATAAACGTCTAGAGGTGTTTCATCCAGGGACAACGCCCGCTAGCTCACACCCGAACCCAAAATACCACAAGAAAAAAGCCATCCAATCAAGCAACCTGTTCATCCATGAAAAACATGAACGCCACAGTCAGTGGGGAGTAACTCCGGGTTCTCCCAGCCATATCACATCAAACGTACAGAAAAGGAAATACAAAAGTAGAAGCATGCATATATAGATATACATGTGAAATACGATAAGGATAGATAGGCAATTCAATATATAATGATAAGAGCATATGGAATACAAATCCGAATCCATCATGTTATACAAAGAATCGGGGAAGACACTCTTAGGCAACCGAATACGCTCACTAGGGCTTGCATCTCACCGTTAGCGGTATAAGTTTGATAAGATTGAGACTCGACAAACAAACCATGCCAAGTCATTCAATGAACAATCATATAATCATTCATCCAAACATACCAATACACTGACGACCTCTCTCACGGTAAATGAAACGCACTAGCACCGTGTACATGGCAAGTATGATTAAAAGGCATCCACGGGATAAGACGTTTCCCTGAACGCATACACGATTCAATTCAGTCCGTATATGTAGACTAATTTCCTCCCGGTAGGGCGACGATAATAATACGGTCCTAGTCTAAACCTGGCCAAACTCTCGGAATAAGACATGTTCCGATTCGACATGTGGTAAGACGTTCCACATCCAAGACTAGGTCAATCATAGACGCCGAGTACCCCAAATTCGATAGAACAATTCACGAAAGAGGCGGAAAAGAGCACAAGCCTCGTAACAAGCGGTACGCTACATGCAAATAACACCACCTCGCAAGTACACAACATTTGACGGCCGGGTCGATCAACGCATAGCGTTCGCCTCCCAACAACGTCGTCGTATGCCCACTAACACATGCAATTAAGCAGTAGGATACCTCCCCGTTCCGACATTCCAGCCTTACGAACGTGGAGGTAGCCAAGGGAATTAGAGTACAAAGCACATAACAAAATAGTGCTCAAACCGTAACATTTGTAAAAACCGACTCAAAGTGGAACATACCAAAAACCATCACAAGCATGAGAATAGGGCATTATATAAATGTAAATATGATAAACATGAATCAATACATGATACATAAGCATTAGACCAAGTTTAAGAAGCATAATAAATAGGAAACATAGATCTTATCTCAAAACAACGAGTTTGGAAGCTAACTAAAACAAGGGTCAACTTCAAACGGTCATAACTAGAGTTCTAGATATGAAAATACAGAAATTCCACATTGAGGCGATAGCTTATCCTCTTACGGTTCCAACGGGATGTCACAAGCCCAAAACAAGCAAGTAACGAAGGAGATATGATCATTTTACGAAAAGGGGTCAGTGCAGTGAAACTGCACAAGTCACGACCGTGACTTGTATTTCACGCCCGTGAAACTCTCTGTTACGCAAGGGTATATGGTCAGCCACTATTTCACGCTCGTGACATGAATTTCACGACCGTGACTTGGGTCAAGACAACTCCATTTTGTTCTAAACTCAACCATCATCAACTATTATCATAAATCATCAATTCTCATATCAATTCTCATATCAATTCTCAACAAACAACAAGTATCATCATCAACAATCATCAACTAACAACAATCATCATCAATAACATGAATCCTAAGCTTTCTAATCGTATTCTAAATACGAATTCTAACATAGAAGCATGTAAAACGCGTAAATGATATCGAGTAACCCTTCACCGTTACCTTTTCGCGTATTTAATCGATTTCTAGAATGTCTCCACCTACAATTAGATAACAAAAGATGAATATCATTCACCTTGAGAAAGACGGATAATTTAAAAAGCGAGAAAGACGGTAATTTTGTTACCAATACGGATAGAGGAAGATGAGAGGAGAAGAATAAGACGAACTTACGTGAATTTGAGCAAGAAACGAGCGAGTTATGACGAATCTAAGCTTGGATGATTATGGAAGCTAGGTTTTGATTTGGGTTTCTTAGTGATGAAGTAATGTTGAGTTGTGAGAATAAATAGGTTAGGAGTAGTATGAGATGTGTAAGGGAAAAAAAGTCAACAAAAGTCAAAGACGACTTAAGACGGGTTTTACTTGAAATCTCGCGGAAATTCTGTTGGAGTAAGTGTCCTCCACAATAGTGCGCCACATAATAAATCTTATTATGGAATATAATTGGGATAATTATTGACTATATATATGATTAGTCAGTTGATTAACGTAAATCAATAACGGTTGGCTAACTAGAGTTTGACGTTATTTGTCGTTTGAAACTGCGGTGATCAACTGACCCTTTCTTCATACACTAAAGGATGAAATCCAAATCGAACTAATATTTGTATACGATACGTTAATTAGTACAGTCTAATTTCGATATGTACGAGAGTTATTATTAGAAATTGAGTTAAGAAGAACTCAAATTCGATTAAGTTTATTTTTCAATTATGCGATAATTGACTAATAAATTTATATCTTATTTTAATACGATTAAATAAGATTTAACTTAGTAATTAATCGTTAAATTACTAAATTAGTTGAGGTTTTGAGATAGAGGTAATTAGTTAATTATATTTACAAGGAGTTGTAAAATAAATTAACTAAGCATTGTGGGACCCATTATATATTGATATAATGGTAAAATATTACTTAAAATGTTAAGTACATATTATTTATTTAATTGAGTCATATAATTGTTATATGATCAAATTAACACTTAATTATACAAGATAATTAACCATATGATCAATAAGTATTTGTGAGACAAATATCAAAAATCAAAATGGATCCAACTAGGCCTAAATGGCCGGTTATGTTGTAGTTCAAAGGTGATGATTTTTGTTCTTGTTTTTACTCTTTAGTTACTTATTGAAAGTGACATAACAAGTAGTAAACAATCATCATCTTTTCTACAACACTACACTCAAATGCATGTGATAAAATTGAACAAATAATAGTCCAATTGTGGACTAAATAATCCGGCCAAATGGCCTTAAAATGAGCATTGTGTTCATTTTTCTAATGACTTGATTTTTGTTCAATTGTCATACTTCTTTCTAAAATCCTTCTTCTCACTAAAACTCTCATATACTAATATTTACTAAGTATTACTAGTGTAGTAATATAGTCATAATATTAGTAGTATTATATCTATCTTATTATCTAGTTAATAATAAGGGTAGATTATTTGGTGTCATCTTGGTGCAACTTGAAGGAGGTCTTCTTGTTTGGAGATTTCTTGTGTTCATCCATATTTATAGCTCAAGAACAACAAGAAGGAGTTCTTGTTGTGCCCATATAATTTCCATATCAATGTGAGGAAATTTCTTCTTTTATGTAAATGTCTTTATATTTGCATGCATGTTACATAGATCATTAAATACTAAATTAACAAGTAATTTAGCAATAATTAGAGGAGTCTAATTAAGGTCTATGGACTTTCAATTGGTATCAGAGCTAGCTTGTAGCATGCATGTTCATTTTGGACATTTTTATTAAAGTTATAAGATAACTAATAAATCAAAGATTTTGAGTTAAAATACGATTCTGACAAAAAATTTTGGTGCATGTATACCTACTGACCTCAAAATGTTTGTGGTCAAATTTCGTGATTTTAGGGATTAATTTGCTATTTATTTTGATTTTTGGCGTTTAAACCGAGTTAACATGCATTTTATGAGTTAAAAGTTAACTAAAAATAGTTGCATGTTGATTCTGGCCATGAAATTTTAATATGATCTCACATGCATTTCTTACATATTTTATGTAAAATTTCGTGAATTTTACTTATGTATTGCATGTTCATTGATTTTTATACGATAAAAGTCGATAATATGAGATTATAATGTACATAAAAATGAAACGTCCATTTATGATCTTGAAAATATTTTGTACATTTCACATTCTGATTTTGAAGCTCATGGTGAAATTTCATAATTTGTTTCACTGTTTTACTATATCTAATGTTTTTATTTGATAAAACCATTAAATACAAAGCTATTTGTTCATAAAATTAATTTAAATTTTTTGAGCAAATGTTTTTTATTTTTATAGTTCCTGGAATTTTTCCAGAATGTACAAAATTTTTGGTTTCAAATTTTATGATGTTTATATTTTATTTTGGTTTTATTTCATAATTGTTATGATTAAACCGTAATATTTAGCAAATGAAATCAAATCGATCTAATTAATGACCAACAAAATTAGTAGTGACTAATTTTGAGTTCTAAACAGTTTAGTTAATTAGTTTGAATTTAAATGCGATTTAAATGTTGATATTGATTTTTAATGGTTAAAAATCAATGAATCCCGGAAGAAATCGAGCTACAATGAGCATGAATTGAACTTAGGACGATTTTGGCATGAATTTTGCAGCAATTTATTTTATTTATGTTTGAATGAATGAATGTCATTTATTTAATAATTTATGCAAAGTTTGTACCTAGTATGGCCTAGTTATTTTTAATCGTTATTACCCGTAATGTAAGGGAATAACGGTTTGGTTGTAATTTTATTGCGATCTCGTATCGCCGGTTTGTATAATTTAATAATTTTATTTAATAGTATAAATGTATAATAGGAATTTGTATATTTGTACATTTGTAATTATTTTTATGAAGACCGGTGGCTCCCTTAAGACGGTGCCATTTTGGAAGATGTTCCAAGTGAAGAGGCAAGGGACCAAGGAGTTGGTTCAGAATTTGTAACTATCTAGTTAATTTATTTTTTGATAGTAGGTGGCCTACTAGGATTTGAGGTTGCTGGTTGCTGCTTTATTTTAGGCTCATGCCAAACTCGTCCACACATGGCAATTTTATTTCGCGATTGTCAATTCAAAGTTATTCACAATCCCCGACTTAGTTCGCCTTAGAGGGAATTAAATAACAAAATTGACAAGGACCTCTCAACATTAATTTTAAAAAAAAAAAAAAATGAGATTAGCCTTACCAATTAGTAACAACCTATGAACCCCGGGTTATTAGGGCTACCACCGCTCGTGGGGTCCCTTTTTACCTCGGGTAAGTATAGGGGGATGCTGATCACCAAGCCAAAATTGATTGCACTCAACGCGAGATAAGCGGGTATTGGGACTAGGGAGTGGATTTAGTGGAATCAGTCAGCCAAGAGTTTAAGGGTAGAATTAGTCAAGTATTGACTTACACATTTTTTTAGAATAAAGGTAGCATGGATGAATATCTTTGTCTAAAGATGGGTCTTTGGAAAATCACTTAGATAATTGCGTGAGGGGTCATTATATGAGTGACTTGTTTAAAATTGTTTTTACAAGTAAAATATATATTAGCAATGAATGTTTATTTTCCGTTGATATTTATTTTTATTCGCGCAATGAAAATTATTTTTTCTTCTATGAACTTATAAATCCGTTCAATCGTGGAAAAGGTTTCCATTATTTTATACGGTAGCATTTTGATTGCAATATCCGTTTATACCACCGTAGCTAAAGACAAAATGAATTTTATCTTTTGATCCTCATATTCACCATTGCAAATGTCTCTTATGAAGAGTAATTGAATAAGTCACATTTAGTCAAAAACGTTTTGATTTCTAGTGACGTCTTCTTATAACAATGGTACAATCATTTTTTGCTCCAAAGAAAATATTTGTATTTTGGTATGTCGTCATTATACTCCTTATCGAGGTTTACCTCAAAAGAGGCCAAATCAGTTGGGACGACTAGGTTAATTGATTTATTTAAAATCGTGAATAACCAAATACCATAGTCACATCATGAAATGTTTATCCTTTTTGAAGGTAAAACCACGAATGAAATGAAGAATAAGTCTTCACAATAATTCCAATATACTTGTCTAAGTAGAGAATCATGAAAGTGAGTGGGAGCACTAAGAATGATGTTTATATTCTTAACTGTTAAGACGAGGTTCAAGAGTAGGTTGGCTAGACTTTGACACAAGGCAAGGGAAAAAGGCAAGACTATTTTGAATAGTAAAGTCAAAACCCAAGCAAGGTGTCGAACCCAACTTTTGACGATTTTATTTTACAGTGTAGGACACAAGAAAAGAATCTTCCCAAAGTTTTCTAAAGAGTTAGAAATTGGGTGTAATTTTTCACCCATAATATCTATATGATCGACATTTATTTTGCTAAATGCAATTTTTTTGGTATTAGATACCTATTATGGTTTTCATCAATGTATTCAATGCATATAATAATGATTCGTGCGACGACTAACCATAATTAAATGTCGACCTACAAGGGAAATATAACTATCGTAGTTTTATTTCTATAGAGACATATAAAAGTTATAATGTGATCAATCTAGTTTTGGATTTAGAGGTATACTTTAATAAAAGTTATTATGTACATAACCTCTAAATAAAGAATATAGTATCCACTTTAGTGTACGACACAAGTGTTTCACTTATGTGAATAGAACAAGCGTTGTATCTTCATATGCCTTTATTTGGTCAATGGTTATCCCATACCAATTAAAGGTAATTATATTCTTGATCTAAACTAGTAATAAATACTTGTCATATAGATTGTAAAAAGCTCAAAATTGGTGACCCTTATCTAATCTTAATTCTGGATTGTGTAGCACATTAAGAGGCTAGTACTGATACTATCCCTAAACCATCTGATTTTGAATCTTATGGTGCGTGCGAATCTTGTATTCAAGGCAAGATGATTCATGCCCTTTTTTAATTAAAAGGAAATCGAACTAGTGAGTTATTGGCCCTATTACATTAGATTGTGTGTGGTCCAATAACAAACACAACCAGAGATGGTAATGATTACTTCACTTAATTTACCGACGATTTAAGTAGATATTATGTTTGATTCTACTTAATGAGGTGCTAAGAGAAATCTTTGAAAAGTTCAAAGAGCTTCAATGAGAAGTAGTTAACCACTAGAACATTAGATCAAGGACTTACGACTATATCGTAACTATAAATATCTAAGTATTGACTTTGATTTTCACCAAAAATATTGTGAAATGGTTTCACAAGTTAACTTCTCTAACACACATTATTAGATAAGGTGTTGTTGAATAGAGAAACAGAACCTTATACGATATGGTTTTGTCTTTGTCAAGTCAAAATGAGCCATTTGACTAACCTTGGGACCTTAATATTTTTGTATGCTATTTCTTTTCCCACGATATTAAAACACATTTAAAACAGTCTAATTTCATTCCATATACGATATGGGTAGGTAGCGTAACCTAATATATAAGTTATTTGAAACAAGTGCTCAATAATCCCACATTGACCACGAGAACAAAGCGTTTGTGACTCGTGATGCTGTCTTTCAATAAAAAATACGATTATTTCTTGATAAGACAGAGTGGGAGAAAATGTTTCAAGAGCCACAAACTGAGCATATGGTCCGAAAAAGTTTTCCTCATTGCTTGTTCAGTAGTTGTTTCCTCGGAACCTAGGAGGTTAGGTGGAATTTTATCGCTCCTTTATAGTGATGAATTCTTATATGCGACTTATAAAAGACTGTTTTTAGTCCCAACTTCTTGATATGGCTTAGAGTCATACGATTCGTAATGGACTCCATGCATAATGGTCAGGTATGTGACCTGGTAAAATTTTACGAGAAGAAGTACGACCTCTTCAATGTAAATTGATTTTTAAGATCAAAATTTGCATGGATGAACATTAAAATGTTTTCAAAGATAACTTGGTAGGCAAAGAGTTTTGCACCAACCTTAATTCTTTGATCCATTCGAATATACTTAGTGATTACAGCATATCATAATAGTATGATGTCAATTGGACCTCAAGGACCACCTTCTTGAATACGATTCTAGAAGAGGTAGTATATTTTATATTCACCTGTGGGTTCGTAGATCCTAACTATACTAAGTTAATTTGCAAGCTTAAGAGGATGTCTTAAGTAAGCACTAAAGAGTTGGAATGAGTGTGTCAATCATGTCATAAAATATTTCTCGATATCTCGAGGAATTATGTTTATACATGAAGTTAAGTGGGAGTAATATGGTTTTCATCAGTCTTATATGTGGAGACATATTGATCATTTTAGATGATGGAAGATTTTGGAGAAGTATAATACATCTTTTAGATATCTGGATTTATAGAGATAAATCTAAAAGGATATTAGCATTGAGTCAAAATTCTTATATTGATAAGATCTTTTGACTAGTTCAAGGAAGTTGAACACATCATAATTGAGTCCTTTTGCTTCCGCTGCGGGATCAATTATATACGTTGTGATGTATACTCAATCCGACATTTCGCATGCTTTGAGTATGACGAATCATTTGCAATCAAATCCAAGTGAGAGTCACTTGATAGCCATAAAGAACATTCTTAGTACTTGCGAAGGACTAAAAGATATGTTCCATGTGTTTGGAGTTTAAAATGAGTTGCGTGTAAGGGTTACACAGACTTCAGTTTCCAAACTGATCAAAGTGATTTGAAATCACGAACTGGCTGTGTTTCATAGAAGATTTATCTGTTGGAAGAGTTCCAAACAGAAAATACTATTGGAAAGATTCCAAGTAGGAGTGACATTTTCAAATAGAAATGTCATGTATCCGCTGGAAGTGTTCCAGGCAGTTTATCATTGCGGATTTAACAACGGAAATGGAGTACATTGCGTCATATGATGATGCATATGAAAGTAGCTTGGATTCGACAGTGTTGGAGGGACTAGAAATAGTTCATATAGCTGTATATCCTATCCCATTATACTGGTAAAACAGTGGGAGCTACATTTAGGCCAAGAGTCCTAAGTCTAGATTCAAACCTAGACGCGTACTCATAAAGTTTTATGTAATATTAGATTACGTAGAAATAGCAATCAGAACAATAGGAAAGATGCAAGTATTGCTAATCCATTAGCCATGCTTTTTGCAGGCTGAACATGATAGTCATGTCATTTCAATGGGGATTGAAATATGTACCTGAATTGCTAAAGATTATAAGATATGAAATTATTGATAGCGTATCAATTTTTCCAAATATTTGATCATCGCATTCATTGTTAGAGTTTCATTAAAAACTCCTTTATTTAGTTTGACTAAATTTTAATACTTTGTTTATCCGAATTGGTTGAAAGAAAGGTTGAACCCAATTCAAGTGAACAGGACGAACTTAGTATTTTGTCCCTAGTCACTCAATGTGGTGACGTCTCGAAATGACTAGATTGTAAGTCGATCGATGGTTGGTTCAGCACCATGGGGTCATTGAGATGACGGTGTCGTTTCACATAGACCTACGGTATACACTCTGTCGGACAGTGACATTGTCGAAACCTAAATCACGATTTGATGCCTGGTTGTGGCAGGGTCTTCTATCTTATTCCTATAAGTCGATTCTTTTGACTGGCAACCGTCTATCTGAGTCGGTGCAGTTTCCGATTGGTTTTGGTTGATGTTCTAGGTCGTGCCGTAAAAGGAGGCCGATGGACTTCTTCTGGATCATGGTGATCTGCATCATACAGAGGAGATGGATCAACAGGAATTGTCCACCCACGTTGGGTAAAAACATCTTTAGGCCACTCGAGGAGTAGTTACTGTAAATGCGTGGCCACGCTCGGAAAGAGATCTATGGTAGATTTTCCGGTCAGACAGTTACTCTCCCTATCGAGAACACCACTCTAGATATTGTCAATCGCAAGTGCGACCTGAAAGACACCTTGCGTTGAGTGGGAGATGTGATAAAAGAGACAAGAGAATCGGTGACGCACACTTGTGTCAGACAAGTGGGAGATTGTTGGAGTAGGTGTCCTCCACAATAGTGCGCCACATAATAAATCTTATTATGGAATATAATTGGGATATTTATTGACTATATATATGATTAGTCAGTTGATTAACGTAAATCAATAACGGTTGGCTGACTAGAGTTTGACGTTATTGTCGTTTGACGGCGGTGATCAACTGATCCCTTTCGTCACACCTAAAGGATGAAATCCAAATAGTAACTAATTATTTGTATACGATACAGTTAATTAGTACATTACATATATTCGATATGTACGAGAGTTAATTATTAGAAAATGAGTTGAGAACTCAAATTCGATTAAGCTTATTTTTCAATTATGTGATAATTGACTAATAATTTATATCTTATTTTAATACGATTAAATAAGATTTAACTTAGTAAGTAATCGTTAACTTACTAAATTAGTTTGCGGTTTGGAGATAGAGGTAATTATTAATTATAATTTACACGAGTTGTACATAATTAACCAGCTTGTGGGACCCATTATATATTGATGTAGTGGGTAAAATATACTTAAAATGTTAAGTACATAATTATTTATTTGGTCCATCTAAATTTATATGATCAAATTAACACTTAATTATACAAGATAATTAACCATATGATCAATAAGTATTTGTGAGACAAATATCAAAAATCAAAATGGATCCAACTAGGCCTAAATGGCCGGTTATGTTGTAGTTCAAAGGTGATGATTTTTGTTCTTATTTTTACTCTTTAGTTACTTATTGAAAGTGACATAACAAGTAGTAAACAATCATCATCTTTTCTACAACACTACACTCAAATGCATGTGATAAAATTGAACAAATAATAGTCCAATTGTGGACTAAATAATCCGGCCAAATGGCCTTAAAATGAGCACTGTGTTCATTTTTCTAATAACTTGATTTTTGTTGAATTGTCATACTTCTTTCTAAAATCCTTCTTCTCACTAAAACTCTCATATACTAATATTTACTAAGTATTACTAGTGTAGTAATATAGTCATAATATTAGTAGAATAATATCTATCTTATTATCTAGTTAATAATAAGGGTAGATTATTTGGTGTCATCTTGGTGCAACTTGAAGGAGGTCTTCTTGTTTGGAGATTTCTTGTGTTCATCCATATTTATAGCTCAAGAACAACAAGAAGGAGTTCTTGTTGTGCCCATATAATTTCCATATCAATGTGAGGAAATTTCTTCTTTTATGTAAATGTCTTTGTATTTGTATGCATGTTACATAGATCATTATAAACTAAATTAATAAGTAATTTAGTAAATAATTAGAGGAATCTAATTAAGGTCTATGGACTTTCAACGTTTACATGGAAAAAGTACGAACGATGACGATGATGGAACTTTATAAGGAGGCTGGGAGACGCATAGCAAGCGGGCAATTAATAATTTTTCCGCTCGAGGATGATATTATAGGGGTTGAACGTCAAGCAATTTTGTCATGGGAAATGCTAGCCATTTGGGTTGGCTTGACGAGATTGATGTCCAACACCTATATGTTTGGATGAAGTAAGTTTCTTAATAAATTAAATAATGCAATATTCTAATATTCTGACTAAGATATAGTGTTTTTAATATCGGAATTAAAACCGTCATGTAGGTACTTGAAATCGGTTGTGATCCCCGAGACCAAGAATCCACTTGATCTATACGGATTCCTGTGCCCAAGTCTTTTATCTATGCATATCGGGATGATTTCGTATGAAGAACGTATAGATTATATTGCTGCGGAATTGGCGAAAAACAAAAAGCTCATTCTTGCCCCTTATAATGAAGTCGGGTAATATATAAATAATATTACGATTCCAAATACAATTGCATTTTTATATGTTTGGTTATGATGCATATTGTGATTGTTAATAATGATGTGTTTCTCGATCTAGAGGACATTGGGTACTAGCAGCGATCAATCCGACCAAGAAGAAAGTGTTTTGGTTGGACTCTTTGCATAAACAACCATCAGAGACCTTTAAGAAGATGATTATTAAGTAAATTTATAATACTGATTTGGCACATAATATTAAGTTTCAATTATTATTATTAAGTAAGTTTATGTGACTTTCGGCCTCTTTCCTTTTTTAAAGGGCCTTTGAGAAGAAAAGAGCAAACGACGATCAACCGACGGAAGATTCTGATGATGGCCCTACTTTTATTACGATAACAGGGGTACGTACGCGCAAATACAATACTTTAATAATTAAGTGCATTAAACTAATTACGCATATACATCTATCTTTTTTAATTACGCATTAAACTAATTGGTAATTGCCTTCTCGTCTCTTTGTTTTTTATGTAATAATAGGTCCCTAAACAGCCGGATAGCATACAATGTGGATACTACGTTTGTCGTTTCATGTTGGAGATTATTAGGCGAAGATATATCATCATTCCAGAAAGAGTTAGTAGTTTAATGTAGCTATTATTTACTTTTTTTCATTAGAGCTGATATCTTTTCTGCTATATATGATCGATGTTGCTATGTATGCCTATACTGTTGTTACCCTACTGATCGATGTCTTTTATTTGTTTTATCTGCAGTTTTTAATCAACACGCCACATGTCCTTGAGTACGCTAAGCACCATATAGACGAGGTAAGGGACTTGTGGGGCAAATACGTCCTTGAACATTATTGTAAGAAAGAATAAATGAAACTTAGTTTGTTTTGGAAGCAGATAAGGAACTTTAATTTGTTGAAGTCATTAGAGCAAATTGTAAGTATGAATTGCTCTGAAGGAGATCATTTTGGTTGTATATATCATTTTGCTGCTGCTGTACATGAATTGCTCTGATTTATATATAGATATATCATTTTGCTGCTGCTGAAAGTGGTTTATGCGTGCTGCTACTGCTGCTGATTTATGCAGGATTTTCACTGGCAGGGGAACAAATTACAATTTTTTCAAAAACAATAATAAAAATAATAACGGTTTTATAAAATTCATTAAAAGCGTTGTAACATATTTCCCACCAAAACTAATCATACCTTTAACAACGGTGTATTCTAAAATACCTGTTGTTATTAAAACTTTCCACAACGGCTTCTTTATTATACACCGCTGTAATTAACAATATTCACAACGGGTTTTGAAAACTAAAGCGTTGTTATAATCTTTCCGCCACCAAAACTAATCATACCTTTAACAACGGTTTTGGTTAACAGACCGTTGTTACATATTTCCCACCAAAACTATTCACACGTTTTAACAACGGTTTTTTCTGATATACCTGTTGTTATTAAAGCTTTCCACAACGGCTTGTTTAATATACTCTATTGTAATTAACTATATTCACAACGGGTTTGAAAAACAATAGCGTTGTTATAATCTTTCCCACCAAAACTAATTATAGCTTTAACAACGGTTTCATTTAACAGAACCGTTTTTGTAGCTTTCCCACCATAATTATTCACACGTTTTAACAACAGTTATCTAGTAATAACAACGACTTTGTACCGTTGTTAAAACTATTCACAACGGTGTTTTAATTAAATCGGAACCGTTGTTACAACCTTTAACAACGGAGGCTTTAACAACGTCCGCTTTTTAATATTACAACGGTTTTTAACCGTTGTCATAGCCTGTTTTTGTAGTAGTGTAGCGCCAGAAATCGTGCTAACATTTCTCAGAAGCGGGGGGTATATTATGGTTCTCGAGGCGGTTACAGATTGATAGAAGACAATCTCGTAAGTAGCATCTATATATTAGATTTTTTTAATCATACTTGGACTTGATATACATGTATACATATATTATTTTTGAGTTAATGTGTAGGTGTCAAAGGGAGTGACCGACTTGAATCGGCACGTAACTTATAAAGAAGGGCACACGCCTAAAGGATCCCGAACATGTAACGAATATGATCAGGAAGTCTTGACCAACATAGTAAGTATCATTTTATTAAGACGGGTTTTTAATAACTTTATTGTTTAATTCTTGTATGTCTGACTATCTATTTATTTTAGTAACAAAAATAAAATTAAGTTTATTTAATATATTATAGGAGAATGTTCTGAAGGAGGTTGCGGAAGGGAAATTCACTCCGAGTGGTCGTGACGACGTTCTTGCTAGAGCGATCGGCCGACCCGAGCATCCAGGTCGATTGAGGGGCGTCCCATTACATATCGGAGTCACGAAATATTATGGGACAACTAGCCCGAAAAAGAAGAAGAAAAATAAGGGGAAGGCTGACATGGTACCATTTTATATTGTCATTTAAAATTTACATGTTATTGTTTTAACAAAATGCTGATTCTACATGTTGGGCGTGCAGGTTCAGTTATTGGCCTCCGTGATACTAAAAATGAATTCTGGAGGCAAGCCTTCCGAAGAAGAATTTAAGATGATGGAGGATGTCATTAAAAAGGGTGAGGTAGTGCAACAGATTGGTCAAGAGGCAGACACTACTACCTTGCCAATACATGAGGAGACGGCTGAGAAGACGGGTGAGGTACCTAGTGCTGCTGAGGTTTTAATACCTCAAGCCGATAAGGTAAAAATGAGTTGTTGTTTTTTC
>JAIUZE010017648.1:0-32419 GCA_022085475.1 Heliosperma pusillum | reverse complement strand
TATATATATATATATATATATAGAGAGAGAGAGAGAGAGAGAATTAGGATCCGGTGAGAACCACTAAGATAATGAGAACCGTGAGAACTTCGCCTTACAAAATTTATTTTTAAAAAATAAGGACATTTTTAGGTTCGGCGTAGAATTTTATGGCTAGATAACATACATCTTGGTCGAAAAAATATAAGTTACTGACGGAAATTGTGGTGAAATACGATTTATTAATTTTCATGCACCTAGTAGTCAGTTTCATGCATCTAACAATTTTCATGCACACAGTGCTCATTTTAATGCATCTAGAGTCTGTCATTTTCATGCACCTAGTAACTGTTTTCATGCATGTAGCAATTTTCGTGCACCTAGTGCTCGTTTTCACGCATTTAGAGTAATTTTAGTGTACAAATTGAATTTATGTACATTAAGTACATATTTTTTAATATAATCAATAAATTTTGTTTAGTTACTGCAAGTGTTTTGCTTGAATAAACTAAACTAATGGTAAATGATCAAACAAAACTTTCGAAACAAGATTTGGTGGAGATTTAGTGAGGGTTCTCACGGTTCTCATTATGTTAGTGGTTCTCACCGGATCCCAATTCTATATATAGAATTGGGATCCGGTGAGAACCACTAAGATAATGAGAACCGTGAGAACTCCGCCTTACGAAATTTATTTTTTAAAAGTAAGGACATTTTTGGATTCGTGGAAGAATTTTATGGCTAGATAACATACCTCTGGGTCCAAAAATTTGAAGTAAGTGACGGAAATTGAGGCGAAATACGATTTATTAATTTTCATGCACCTAGTAGTTAGTTTCATGCATCTAACAATTTTCATGCACCTAATACTCATTTTCATGCATCTATAGGCCGTCATTTTCATGCACCTAGTAACTGGTTTCTTGAATCTAGCAATTTTCGTGAACAAAGTGCTCATTTTCATGCATTTAGAGTAGTTTTAGTGTACCTAATTGAATTTATGTACATTAAATACATATTTTTTAATATAATAAATACATTTTGTTTAGTTATTGCAAATATTTTTCTTGAATAAGTTAAACTAATGGTAAATGATAAATCAAAACTTTCGAAACAAGATTTGGTGAAGATTTCGTAAGAGTTCTCACGGTTCTCATTATGTTGGTGGTTCTCACCGGATCCTGACCCTATATATATATATATATATAATATATATATATATATAATAGACGAGAGAAAGAGAGAGAGGTGGGTTCAAATGAGTCTCCCTCTTCCCTTTGAGTCCTTGAGTCCTAATCCAAGTCATTGGATCAAGATGATGGATGGTTAGGATTAAAACAAAATAGAGGGCTAAGATTTTGAGACACATGAAATCATTTTCCTTCAAACCCTAATATAAATACTAGGGTTTTTCTACATGGTACCCCTGTATTTTTTCGAATTCTACATGGTACCCTTCGTTTTTTCAAAATCTACATGATACCCCTAAACTTAGTGAAAACCTCTCAAAATACCCATAACGCACTAATCTGTCTGTTTTAAACGTTTATATTATGCACTTTTCATTGATCTTTTGACAATAATTTTGCATGTCTTTATCATAAATATCCTTTAGACAGTCATAAACATATTTTCTTTGTAAAAATTAACCGTTTTAATATTCGATTTTTAGTAGTTTACTAAGTATATGGGTAGTAGTGATAATTTTAAAAACTAAGGGGTACCACGTAGAATTCGAAAAAACACAGGGGTACTATGTAGAAAAACCCTAAATACTATTTCTACACCTCTTTCTCTCATTTTCACAACATCTCATTCTCTTTCTACCTCCCTTCTCTCTCTACTCTCCTCTAAAAAAAACCAAAAAACACTACCACCCTTAACCCACCGGCCTACACCACCTCCACCTTCACTCCCTCACTCACCAAAACCGACAACCATCTTCCTCCATGCCGCCGCACCCGCCGCTCCCCTGTCCTGCCGCCGCCAACCGCCGCTCCCCTTCCCTGCAGCCGCCTTCTTCCTCCCTTGCAGACAGACGTCCCCCACCCTCTTTGCCGCCGGTGTTACTACCCACCAACACGTTTCCAATTCTGAAAAAAAAATAGAAACCAAAACATCAACCACCACCACTTCCAGATCTGAAAAAAAAGAAACAAACACAACAACCACTAATGTTTTTCTCATTTTTTCAGATTAAAACAAGAAAAAGAAACGAACGCGGAAGGAGAGAAGGGAGGTGACGGGAAGGACGAAAGCGAAATGAGGGGAGTGCGGGCGTGCGGCGGCTGGTTTTAGTCCGTGGGGTTTATTGGTTTTTTTTCTCATTTTTACTGATTTGAATTACTTTTGTGTTGGTTGGTGGTAGTTGGTGTGATGTTCGAAAGGGGGCACGTGGGGTGATGGTGGTTGGAGGAGGCGGTGTCGGTGGCTTGGTGGTATTCTCGTTTTGTTTTTATTTTCTCAGATTTGAATTATTTTTGTTTTTCTTTTTATTTTCTAGATCTTGTTTTGTTTATTAAATTCTTGGTTTTATTTCAAAATCTCATTTTTTGGTTTTTTTGTTGGTGGTTGGTGGAAGTTTGTATGTTTGCTTTATTTTAAGATCTCATTTTTTTATATATATTTTTTTTTTCAGATCTAAAGTTGCATAATTATGTACTAAAGTTGCATAATTATGTACTAAAGTTGCACAATTAAGGACTGAAAGTACGCTATTAAGGACTGAAGTTACGCTATTATTGACTGAAGTTACGCTATTATTGACTGAAGTTACGCTATTATTTACTAAAGTTACATTAGTATGGACTGAAGTTACACTAGAAAAGACTAAAGTCACCTAAACATGTCTTAAAAAGTTACACTACAATTGACTAAAGTTACACAATTAATAAATAAAGTTTTACTAATAAAGGTTAAAGTTACACTTGTAAAAATGTAAAAATTAAATCATATTTTAATTTAAAGTTACGCAATTAAGAATTGAAGTTATACTCATAAAAAAACTAAAATCACATAAATTTGTTTTAAAATTATATAAATTCAAAATTATAAAGTCGAAATCACATTTTAGTTTACAGTTACAAAAATAATGGTTGAAGTTACACTCTTAATGACTAAAGTTAGCCTCATAAAATGCAAAAATCACATAAACTTATCTTAAAGTTACATAAATTCAAATTTATATACTCGAAATCACATTTTATTTTGAAGTTACACAAATAAAGGTTGAACTTACAATTTGAATGACTAAAGTTACCCTCATAAAAAGGTAAAAATCACTTAAACTTATCTTAAAGTTACATAAATTCAAAGTTATAAAGTCGAAATCACATTTTAGTTTAAAGTTACAAAAATAATAGTTGAAGTTACACTCTTAATGACTAAAGTTATATCATTATGTACTCGTAATGTAGGTGAAAGTTATTAAAACCCACTCATTTGGTTCTAATCTTGTCCCTTCATTTTGTTCTAATCTTGTCCATTCATTTTTCTTTTAATCTTAGCCTTCCATCTTGTTCTAATCTTGTCCCTCCATCTCTTTCATCCAAAGGGCAAGATGAGGACTCATGCACTCAATTTTGAAGGTGGACTCATTATAACTTGCCTCTCTCTCTCTCTCTCTCTCTCTCTATATATATATATATATATATATATATATATATATATATATAAAGGTTCAAATGAGTCGTTCATATCTTTTGAGTCCCTAAGTCCTCTTATGAGCCCTTAGATCTTTCAAGTTGGGTGGTTGAGATTAAAAGCAAAAAGTAACCAATACACTAATTCCTTACTTATACACTAATTAGTTATCTTTCTCTCTCTAGCTTAAAGTTGATGACATTTTAGCATTTTTAGGGTTTAACTTTTGTTTTCAAGGGTAACTTTTGTTTTTTTACGGGTGTGCAGTTTCACAAGTGTAACTTTGATCTTTTACGAGTGTAACTTTAATCCAAATAAGTGTAACCTTATACTAAAAAATGATTTTACGACAAGATTTTGACATTTTACGTATTTTAAGAGTGTAACTTTAATTCAAAAAAGTGTAACCTTTTACTAAAAAAATGATTTTACGACAAGATTTTGACTTTTTACGTATTTTCAGAGTGTAACTTTAGCTTTTTACAAGTGTAACTTTAATTCAAAAAAGTGTAACCTTTTACTAAAAATTGATTTTACGACAAGATTTTGACTTTTTACGTATTTTCAGAGTGTAACTTTAGCCTTTTACAAGTGTAACTTTAATTCAAAAAAGTGTAACTTTATACCAAAAAGTGATTTTGAGACAAGTTCTTGACTTTTTACGTAATTTTATAGTGTAACTCTATTCTTTTACAAGTGTAACTTTGCTCCAAAATAGTGTAATTTTATACTAATAAATGATTTTAAGACAAGTTCTCGACATTTTACGTTTTTCTAGAGTGTAACTTTGATCTTTTACGAGTGTAACTTTAATTCAAAATAGTGTAATTTTATACTAAAAAATGATTTTAAGACAAGTTTTTGACATTTTACTTATTTTTAGAGTGTAACTTTTACCTTTTTAGAAGTGTATCTTTTATCCAAAATTGTTTAATTTTACAATAAGAAGTGATTTTAATACAAGTTCTCGACATTTTCCGTATTTTTAGAGTGTAATTTTAGTCTTTTACAAATGTAATTTTAATCCAAAGTTGTAACACCCGTAAATGTACCCTATTTTTATAGTGAAAATATTTTACGGATACTTTTCAATGAAATTTAGTTTTACTCGTTAATTTAATTTTCCGAGTCGAATTTAGAATTTCCGAGTTCGTATTTGGAATTTCCGTAAGATTCCATGAGAATCCCGTCTTAAGGCGACTTTGACTTTTGTTGACTTTTTCCTTATACATATCATACTACCACTTAACCTATTTTTTCACAACTCAAACACAACACTTACTTCATCTCTAAGAAACCATCAAAACCCTTGCCTCCATTTTGATCCAAACTTTGAATCATCGTATCTCAATCGTTTCTTGCTCAAATTCTCGTAAGTTCGTCTTATTCTTCCCCTCTTAGCTTCCTCTATCCGTATTGGTAATAAAATTACCGTCTTTCTCGCTTTTTAAATTATCCGTCTTTGTCAAGGTGAATGATATTCATCTTTTATTATCTAATTGTATGTAGGTGGAGACTAGGAAGTTTAGAAATCGATTAAAGACGCGAAAAGGTAACGGTGAAGGGTTACTCGATATCATTTACGTGTTTTATGTGATTTCTAGGCTAGTAATCGTATTTAGATTATGGTTAGTATGCTTAGGGATTTTATTATTGATGATGGATGTTGTTTGTTGAGAATTTATATGAGAATTGATATGAGAAGTGATGATTTATGATAATAGTTGATGATGGTTGAGTTTAGAACAAATTGGAGTTGTCTAGACCCAAGTCACGGTCGTGAGACTCAAGTCACGGGCGTGAAATAGTGGCTGATCTTTTACCCTTGCGTAACAGAGTGTTTCACGGGCGTGAAATACAAGTCACGGTCGTGACTTGTGCAGTTTCACTACACTGACCCCTTTTCGTAAAATGATCATATCTCCTTCGTTACTTGCTTGTTTTGGGCTTGCAACCTATCGTTGGAACCGTAAGAGGATAAGCTATCACCTCGACTTAAAATTTCTGCATTTGCATGTCTAGAACTCTAGTTATGACAGTTTGAAGTGAACCCTTGTTTTAGTTAGTTTCCAAACTTGTTGTTTTGGAGAGGTATCTATGTTTCTTATTTATTATGCTTCTTAAACTTGGTCTAATGCTTAAAGAATTCCGTCAGAAAAGTCAAGATAATATTGACTTTCCTGACGGAATTTCCGTCAGTAAGTCAAGTCAATCTTGACTATTCTGACGAAATTTCCGTCAGTAAAGTCAATATTATCTTGACTTTCCAATTGAATTGCCTGACGTAACTTCCGTCAGTAAGTCGTCAGTAGTTTCAATTACTGACGGAAAATCCGTCAGAAGTCGTTTTTTCGTTACCAATTGAAGTGACGCGTGTTACTGACGGAAATTCCGTCAGTAGTGTAAATTACTGACGGATTTTCAATGTTACTGACGGATTTTGTCCGTCAGTTTCCCGAGTTCGTTTTGTAGTGTAGTTCTCCCTTCCTCCTAATCTAAAGAGAAAATGTAAGAAGAGAAGAGATTATTGTAAAGAGGATGTAGAGATGTGAGATATGAGATGTGTTTAGAAGAGTGGCTGGAGCATCCTTTATATAGCATTGGGGTTTCGTGGGGGAGGGGTCGAGCATTGAACATATAGGACAAAAGGAGGAAGTTGAAGCAATTTGCTCGAAGCAGTAGGGATCCCCGATCGGGTACACACTTACCTGATCGGGTAAGTTGTCATCTGGGTCCTTTGACTCTCGTTTCATCTCCCCTTGCATATGACTTGACTTCCAACATCCCCCATGACCTCTTGAGTCGGGTTTGTTGATAGGGTTTGATGTAAAGCGATGAATTCTTCGCCCAACTGTTTGACCTTCCGACAACTGCGATATCGTCTTTACTTCTTCTCTCTTTTGAATTAGTGAACTTTCTTGAAATGCTTTTCACTTGGTCAAGCTTGCTTCTTCAAATCGTCGAGTTCTAGGCAAATGCTCGGGAATATAGAAAAAGGGCATAGAAACGTCACTTTCCCTACAAAACAGGTTAGAACATAGGAATTCGCCTAGAAGACGATATTAGCTCATAAAATGGATTAACAAAGCACAAATGACATACAAAACCGAGCTAAAATGGGGGTTAAAATCATATAAATATTCACTTATCAAGGACCGCATTTAAGACACCTATTGGTGCTTCACCGTATCGATTAGTGTATGGGAAGTCCTGTCATTTACCTGTTGAGCTAGAACATAAAGCCAGGTGGGCAGTCCGCCAACTTAATTATGATGCTAACTTGTGTGGCGAGAAACGTTTGTTGCAGCTAGATGCGCTAGAGGAATTTCGTCTGAATACCTATGATAGCTCGCGTATTTACAAAGAAAAGACCAAACGTTGGCACGACAAGAGAATCATACCTCGTGAGTTCCACGTCGGGCAGAAGGTGTTGATATTCAATGTCCGACTGCGTTTATTCCCTGGTAAGCTGAAATCCAGGTGGAGCGGCCCGTACACAGTAACTGCTGTTACTCAGTTTGGATCCGTTGAGATAGAAGACCCCGAGGGTAACTGGTTTAAGGTTAATGGGCATCATGTGAAACATTACTATGGAGCAGACAGTGTCGTAGGTCACGTCGAAGTGCTCTTCTTTGATGGCGACGAGGAGCTCGATGATTGAAGCTCAAGGGTAGTGCGGGACCTTATAAACCTGCGCTTATCGGGAGGCAACCCGATCTATTGTTTTGTTGTACCGTATTCAAAAATTTTTAGTAGTTTATTTCTGTTTTACTGTTCAAACAATCCCAATTGCGTAATTTCTTGCTTCTCGCAGTTTTGGTGTCACTTACTCTGAAATTTTTGTTCGATCGAGTAGCCTTTCCGGTCGATCGAATACTAATGCCTCTCGATCGAGCATTCTGGTTGCTCGATCGAGTACTTCCGCGAAGAAACCACTCGATCGAGTAGTGTTCTACTTGAGCGAGTCCCTGGAGCACCTCCTTTTAGTTCGGGTTGGGGAAGTCGATTCTGCGCGCGTTCCTGTAAGTTTCCGACTCTCTCTAGGTTGTAATTCTTTTACTTTACTTTGTACAATGGGGACATAGTACGGTTTGGTTTGGGAAGGTTTTGCATCCATATCGTGTATGCATGTCGTTTTTACTGCATTTTTCGTATGCATTGTTAATCACTCATAAAATTTCAAAAATTTCAAAATTTCATGTTTATTTTTGCATTTTAGTCGAGTCGGAACAATTCTCTCCTACCCTTCATTTAGTCTCGACTTAAGCCTAGCACAACTAATATCTCTTGCATAGTCATTTGCTTGTTAATCGATGCTGAACGAATAGACTTGACCTGACATGTTGGCAACCTACTTACATATTCTGAGGATTAGCGCTCTTAAACTGGTGACATCTATGACCAGTTCATCTATGAACCAAGGGCCACAAGACCGGCTCATGGCTCGACCCACAACCTGCTCGAACCAAGGAGTTAAACCACACAAGTTTACCTCCCTAACTCAAGCTCGATATGATCAAGACCCAAACTACAGACAAGCACAAGTTTGGACCTCAACCTGGACAGCAAGTTTAGCTTAGCTAACAACCTAGCACAGAACCAAACTAACCTCACTAACAAATGTAGGTCGATCACCCACAGCCAAGCACAGGGCAACCACCAGGCCTGGCCGATTTGGAGAGCTTAACCACAGGCTAGCACATGTTAACCTCCCTTAACCGTACAACCAAGAAACGCATGGCCACTATTGGTTGTGACGAGGTGCTCCTTGAGCTAACCTTCAAGTTTGTGTTTGACACAACTCTTTTTAATTCATTATCAAAAACTGAATATTACATGGGGTGGTGAGTTCCTTATATAGGGGCTCACATTACATCCTATCCATTCATCTAAAAGCTATATCTAATGGCTACAATTAAAAGGACAAGAGGACAAAATAACAAGATGGAAAATAACATCTTAAAACAAGTCATGTGACTTGAAAGGGACGTATTTGGCAGCTTGCATAGCTGGTCCATTGCTTCCTTAAAGTGGCAGCAGCTTTGTAGTTGTTGGGAGGGACAAAAGAAAAGACCACAAGATGTCATTTGTCCTTGAACACCTCCCATGTGCTAAAATCTCACAAGGGTAGTAATATGACAGCTCCTCATAGCAAAACAACATGTTCCAGCAATGTTCCTCCAAGAGTTCTTGCAGGTTTCTGAAGCAGACTTTTGTTCCAGCAGAATTCCTATAGAGTTCTTGCAGGATAAAGTTCAAGCAGGATTCCAGTAGACCACCTGCAGGCATACGTTCATGTTGGCCTCCAGTAGGGTTCCTTGAACTCAGGCCCTCTAGAAGACATTAGGAGAGGCTGTTCCTCCAGGATCCAGACCCTTTCGCACTAATTAATTAGCCTCCCATTTTCAGCCATGGTACTTGTTTCTTCAAAAATATGAGCCTCTTCCAAAAAGGATACTACCCCCCCTTTTTTACTACAAACTTTGCAGCGTAATTAGGGGGGTCTATGCGTTTTTGTGAAGGACCCATGGAACAACCCAAAGTCCAAAGGACAACCAAGGGCTGCCCCAAAAGTGGCAGCAACAAAAGGGGGACTTATGGGGGTTTATTTGTTTCCTAAGCCTATGAAAAAGATGAAAGATATGGTTGTGAACCAAGGGCCACCAGACCGGCTCATGGGTCGACCCACAACCTACTCGAACCAAGGAGTTAAACCACACAAGTCCACCTCCCTAACTCAAGCTCGATATGATCAAGACCCAAACTACAGACAAGCACAAGTTTGGACCTCAACCTGGACAGCAAGTTTAGCTTAGCTCACAGCCTAGCACAGAACCAAACTAACCATTTATTTGTAGTAGTCCGGAGTCCATTTGTTCCATTTATTTGTTCGCATCCTTTTTGCTTGAGGACAAGAAAAGGTTTGGTTTGGGGAAGTTTGATGCGTGCATTTTGTATAGACCTTTTAGGTCATATTTGCACGCATTTCCATGCTTATTTAGTAGTGTTTTACTACAAATGTCCCCCGAATAGTGTACTTTGGTTTGTTTTGTAATATTTGCAGATATGGACCAGAATGACGGAAAACTAGCTATTTTGTAGCTCCTCAAGCATGCATAAGTGAGTCGGAAAGAAATCTTGGTGTCTCGGAATGCATGAAGTCGTGTTAAAGGAATGGAAGAACGAAACCCATGAGCAAAACACTCGTTCGAGGTACCAAAACACTCGATCGACCATTTTATCACTTAGAAGACCTCGATCGAGCATTGTTCTGTTCGATCGAGCTGCTGTCCTTGGAAGTTTTACTCGATCCACCACTATGGTTAGTTGATCGAGTGTTCCTTGCTCAAACTTTCCTCGATCGAGCTGTTTTCCAGTCGATCGAGAGGTTACATGCTGATGGGCTTCGCGAGATAGTGTGTTAAGCAATAGACGCCTTGTAATTTTGTAATTTTCATTTTACTTAAGGGTGAAAAAACGAGAATAATGGGCAGACTTCTTACCCTAGACTTGACCTTTCACGGGGATTCTGGATCGGAATCTGAAGACTTCTTCCGACTTTCTTCTTCTTTCAACTTTGGGTATTATTGTTCTGGAATTCAATTAGGTAATTTCTCTATGTGTTTTTGTTTCCTATTTATTATTATTATTTTTGTTCTTCTTTCAACGATGCGTAGCTAATTCTTTTGCAAGGATTTAGGGGAACTGTGGCTTAGGTAAGATAAATTGATTAGTAATCTTTAATTTAGGTTTGGATGCAATCATCGCATTTAATAACTTTCAATTGTTTGAGTCGACGCGATCAATTGACTGACTTGATACCCCCTTGACCTAGATCGAGAGTTTGGAAAAGGACAGATCAGTGATGAACTTTGGACTATGCTAATGAGAGCGAGAGCTAAGTTAGTATATTTTAGGGCGAATAGCGGACCGAAAGGACCTTTTCACTACCCACAAACTTGTTTAGACTTTACTTTGATTTTAATCCTGACCCTAGATGCCATGGGGAACCGACGATCCTAGTTCTTCTCCTATCTGTTATTTCACTCTTTATTTCTCTCCCCCTTTTCTCTTGTAGTGTTAGAAAATCAATTAAACAAAACTCCCAATTCCGATACCTTGACAGACTTAGCAAGTTATAGGATTCCCTCTCTCCGTGGATTCGACACCCGACTGCCTTTACTGCATTTTGTTGAGACCGTTAGGTTTTATCTTTGATAGGGTTGCGACAGCCGTATCAGTTATCATGATAACGAGTGGGAGCATCTTTCAAGTTAAAGAGCCCAACACTAGATAGAGATCTAGACATGTACGTAGATGAATTCATGTTATTAGGAATAACATTTGATGGAAGGAAAAAGCAATTCACAAGGTTGGAATAAATGAATATATGGTATATTCACTAACCAAGCCTTTATTGCATTTAATAAGATCGTCATGAATTGTCATGGACGAAATAAACTTTAGATTATATGATATGAAGCTATAACATTGTGTTGATTGTTCATATATGATAATCACATTTATCGTTTGAGTTTCATAAACTCGGTTTTGTGCTTTATTATATCCAAATGGATTGTAGAGACAATATTTAGATTCCATTAAAATGGACTGGATTAACATAGCATTGGCCCCTAGTTGCTTATATAAGGTGACGTCTCCAAGTGACTAGAGTGTGATGCGATTGATGGCAAGTTCAAGTGCCATAGGGTCATAAGGGATGACCAATCGATCACATAGACAGACTGTAAGGGACAATCTGTCGGGCAATGACCGCTTATAGAATTCTGGCAATTCTTGTAGTCTGGTCGTGGCAAGAGCTACTAGTATTCTTTTTGAGTCAATTCTTTGACTAAAGACTGTTCGCCTAAGGTGGCACAGTTTCATGGTGACTTTGATTTATGCTCTATGACCTTCGTAACTGGGGTCAAATGAGCATCTTTTGGGTCATAATGAGCTGTGGCTATGCAAAGGGAATAGTGCGATAGGAATTGTCCACCCCTTGTCAGGTTTCTTTTAAAATCTCAAGGCCACTCGAGGTGGAGTAAGCTGAAAATGCGTGGCCACGCTAGGAAGGTATCTATGGTAGATAATTCCGGTCAGACAGTTGCTCTCCAGATCGAGGAAACCACTCTTGACATGATCAAATGCAAGTACGACCTGCAAGACACCTTGCATTGAGTGGGAGATCGTAATAGGACAAGAGAATTGGTGACGCACACTTGTCTCGGACAAGTGGGAGATTGTTGGAGTAAATGTCCTCAACAATAATGCGATCACAAAATATAAATCTCGATAATAAGAATGCAAAGGGATGATGAGTATTATAGTCAACTGGTCAACATAAATCGGTAACGATTGGCTCAATTGAGTTTGACGTTACTGTCGTATGACGGTGGTGATCAGTTGATCCCTTGAGGTCACACCTAAAGGACAATCCCCTTAAACTGAACCAAGTTTAAATTTTAAGTGAGAATTATATCTTATTGTAATATGATTCAATGAGATTAATTTAAGTAATTAATTGTTATATTACTAAGAATGTATTATGTTTATGAAACATTTGAGATAAGCAAAATTGGTTGACAATAATTACAAATTGTTGTAGATTATACTAACCAAATATGAGATGACCCATTTTATTTACATGTAATTATAAAATATGACTTAAAATGTTAAGTCTAATTTATTTGTTATGAAATTGCATTTAAACTAGTTAAATGTACATTTATAAGCAAAGATTACATGTTACATGTCACATGTCACATATGTGACAAATGACAAATTACAAAGATAAAATGGACACCCATTTTATGCATGGTGCACCGGTTTTTGTGGGTATTAGGGTAGGATTTAGGTAATTTTGAAATTTTAACTTAGTCTTTTCAGAAAGTAACTCAAGGACTCAAAATGAGTCCACCCAAAAGAGTGAGTCCATGAGTCCTCTTAGAGGCCCTTGTATCTTGAAGATGGAAGGCATAGATTAAAACACAAAAAATGAGAGTGTAACTCATGGACGCACTCCCCTTCTCTTTTGAGTCCTTGAGTCCTAATCTAAGCCCTTAGATCAAGAGGATGAATGGCTAAGATTAAAATCAAATGGAGGGTTAAGATTGTGAGACACACACAATCCTTCTTCTTTAAACCCTAATATAAATACCCTTTCTTCATTTTTTTTCATTTTTACATCATCTCATTCTCTTTCTACCTCCCTTCTGTCTCTTCTATCCTCTAAGAAAACCCAAAAAAATAAAAAAATAAACCTACCTCACCGAACACCACCCACCGCCTCCCTCATCCTCCTCTCCCGCCGCCACTACCACCACGAGACTCCTCTGCCTCCATCTCCCTCCTCGTCGTCTCTTGCAGCCACCACTCCCACTCCTCCACCACATCCTTCCGTCAATCTCACCGACGACCCACCACCCCCCGCACCGATGAACCCCCTTCTCTCGCCAACGCCTCATGTTGCCGCCTCAACTGACGTTCGTCTGCCTCGCGTCATCACCTTCGCCGCCACTTTATTCCCCACTCCAGTCGCCTCCCCTGGCCGTCCTCCGAATCCCCTGTCCTTCCCTTACACGGCCACTCTTCTCCCTCCTCTCCTCTTCTCGGCCAGACCACCATGCGTCGCTGGTGGGGGCGGTCTGGCCAAGAAGAGGAGAAGAGGGAGGCGGTGGTACAGGAGAAGAAGAGGGGAGGCGATGGAGAGTGTAGGTGGTGGGTTTGGATGTCGGAAAAACCATCACCATTTCAGATCTAGAAAAAACAAATTTCTTTTTTTCAAAACTCGTTTTTTCACATTTAATTGTTCTTATTTAATTGTTTTAAATCTTGTCTTTTTTGGTTAGTTTGTTGGCGATATTTGGTGGACGCGATGGTGGTTGTTGATTTATTTTGTTGTTTTTGTTTACATTATATTTACTTTTTTTTAGACTTTTTCAGATTTTTTTTATATTTTTTCTCGATTCTACTATTTAAATCTCTTTTTTTATTTTTCATATTTTGTATGTTTTTTATTTTTATTTTAAATCTCGTATTTTTATTATAGTTTTTCTCCTAGATCTACTCTGTTTTTTTTCTTTTTCAGATTCACTTTCTTTTTTTAGATCTCTTTCTTTTTATTTTTAAAATCTTATGTTTTTTTATTTTAAAGTTCTAGTTTTTTATTGTCAGTGTTTCTTAGATTTTTTTCCCATATCTAAAGTTACATCATTACGGATAAAAGTTACACATTTATGGACTAAAGTTACGTCATTTAAGACTTTTATAATTAAAGTTACATAGTGTAAGGACTGAATTACACTACTAAGGATTGGAGTTACACTATTAAAGATTAAAGTTACTCTAGAATAGACTAAAATCTAAACATGCGTAGATAATTCAAATTAATATTAAATCACATTTTAGTATAAAGTTACACTAAAAATATCTAAAGTTACACAAATAATAATTGAAGTTTCACTAATAAAGATTAAACTTGTGCTTCGACGTGACCCACGACACTGTCAGCTCCATAGTAATGTTTCACATGATGCCCATTAACCTTAAACCGGTTACCCTCGAGGTCTTCTATCTCAACGGATCCAAACTGAGTAACAGCAGTTACTGTGTACGGACCGCTCCACCTGGATTTCAGCTTACCAGGGAATAAACGCAGTCGGGCATTGAATAGCAACACCTTTTGCCCGACTTGGAACTCACGAGGTATGATTCTCTTGTCGTGCCAACGTTTGGTCTTTTCTTTGTAAATACGCGAGCTATCATAGGCATTCAGACGGAATTCCTCTAGTGCATCTAGCTGCAACAAACGTTTCTCACCACACAAGTTAGCATCATAATTAAGTTGGCAGACTGCCCACCAGGCTTTATGTTCTAGCTCAACAGGTAAATGACAGGACTTCCCATACACTAATCGATACGGTGAAGCACCGATAGGTGTCTTAAATGCGGTCCTTGATAAGTGATTTTATATGATTTAAACCCCCATTTTAGCTCGGTTTGTATGTCATTGTGCTTTGTTAATCAATTTTATGAGCTAATATCGTCTTCTAGGCGAATTCCTATGTTATTTAACCTGTTTTGTAGGGAAAGGGACGTTTCTACGCCCTTTTTCTATTTCCGAGCATTTGCTTTAGAAACTCGACGATTTGAGGAAGCAAGCTTGACCAAGTGAAAAGCATTTCAAGAAAGTTCACTAATTCAAAAGAGAGAAGAAGTAAAGACGATATCGCAGTTGTCGGAAGGTCAAACAGTTGGGCGAAGAATTCATCGCTTTACATCAAACCCTATCAACAAACCCGACTCAAGAGGTCATGGGGGATGTTGGAAGTCAAGTCATATGCAAGGGGAGATGAAACGAGAGTCAAAGGACCCAGATGACAACTTACCCGATCGGGTAAGTGTGTACCCGATCGGGGATCCCTGCTGCTTCGAGCAAATTGCTTCAACTTCCTCCTTTTGTCCTATATGTTCAATGCTCGACCCCTCCCCCACGAAACCCTAATGCTATATAAAGGATGCTCCAGCCACTCTTCTAAACACATCTCACCTCTCTACATCCTCTTTACAATAATCTCTTCTCTTCTTACATTTTCTCTTTAGATTAGGAGGAAGGGAGAAACTACACTCAAACCGAACCGGGAAACTGACGGACAAAACCGTCAGTAACATGAAAATCCTTCAGTATTTTACACTACTGAGCGGAATTTCCGTCAGTAACACGCGTCACTTCATTGGTAACGAAAAAAACGACTTCTGACGGATTTTCCGTCAGTAATTGAAAACTACTGACGATTCCTGACGGAAGCTACGTCACAGGCAATCAATGGGAAAGTCAAGATTATCTTGACTTTACTGACGGAAATTCCGTCAGTAAGTCAAGTCAATCTTGACTATTCTTACGGAATTTTCGTCAGTAAGTCAAGATAATCTTGACTTTCCTGACGGAATTTACGTCAGTACTTAATAGAGTAGTGGCTGGATACAGCAGCCTGCTGTCCAGCCACAATGCGTTTTTTGCATTGTTTTAAACGTTGAAAATTTCAACAAAACCTGCAATATAGAAAATACATACGTTCACCGCAAAGCGGTAATTCATTCTCACATCAACCGCACGGTCGGAAATCAACAAAAGGCGATAAAAATAAAGGTGAAGACCGATGGAAATTGGAAAAAGAATTCATTACATAAAATGTTAAACAAATTCATACAACTTGGGGATTTACAAGCTTACAAATTCAACTGTTCCTAACTTAGGTAAATTAAACATTACTAACCTAAGGGGGTAACGGGAGGTACTCCAAAACCGTGCCCGTCGTCCGCGTTGTCATCTCTTGGACGTGGAGGAGGGAAGTTGTTGCACAAGTCCGGGGGAAGAAATCTCATCATAGCCGCTTGCATGGCAGCCATTTGCGCGGCTTGGTGATCCATTTGTTGTTGATTGGCCCGTACTTGTGCTTCAAGGGCAAGTCGGGCGGCTTTCTCATGTTCTCGTTCATTCGCAAATGCATTCAATTGTTCCTTCATTTGAGTATTCTGAGTTGCGAATTGGGTGTAATCTGTAGGATTGTAGGAGAAAGAAGCGCGTGCACTTTTGTTGCATGGTGGATCATACCACACTTGTTTCCCCTTATCTCCTACCCCGAAGAGCCTTAACTTCTTATCGAATCCGTCAACCGCTTTATAGTATGCACGGAATTCGTCTGGGGTCTCGCCAGTTGGCGTTTGCTGACTCATCTCCTCGGTTTAAGCTTCCTGAACCCACAAAAAAGAAATTATATAATTAAAAACATTAAGTAATCAAAACAAAACGAAACTAATAAATAGTATTAAAATTAGATATAAAAAAACTCCTTAGTAATTATTAGACAAACTTACGTTTGTCTTAGCAAATCTAGGGTTAACCCACTCGCCCTTCTTGTTCTTTTTTGTTTTCTCAAACAACTTGTACGGCGTAGGATCAACCTGAAAGTATTATAAAAACATTAAGTGATATATCGGCAATATTAATCCTTCATAATTAATATCCTAAATTGTATGTGAAGTAAAAATAAAGGACTTACCAATTCTTTAAACGCATCGGAACAACTCTTCCGGCCTAGAGTATGGGTGCCCACCGCTTTCTCGCCACCTGACCGTCTATTAGCCTTGTTTATGTTAGACCTCTTGGCGAATTCGGGATCGCTTTCGGGCCTATTTCTAATGTTTTCCCACCAACTTTCAGGCACCCAATCCGGCCTATTTTTGTTATACTTGCAGCCATTAACAAGTGAGGTAATCCGCCTCGTGACATGTTTCTGCCAGTCGGGCTTCGGGTCGTAGTTCGGATCGACCGAGTTCACATGATTCTATTTCATCATAAACAACTTGTTAGTAATTGCTGAAATTGTATAACTACATTTTTTGAATGAAAACAATTAATTTTTAGTAATAGATATATACAACCGTAATAAAATATACCTGAAAGTACTCCCACATCCGCCTACGCTGGTATAGGCTCGCTTCACTCCATTTGGTGAAGTATTCTCGGTTTATGGTACGAATAAAAGACCAAGTAACGTATTGCTTGATCGGCTTGTCGTCCCACCTGAAAAATATACATATTAGAACGAACGCGATAATAAAAGATAATAGAAGTTAGCGTAAAAGTGATAATAAAATAAAGTTTGCGATAATAAAAGTATTCTATATATAAATTAATTAGACACTTACCATTGGCCTATAGTAGGATTGCGAGACAGAATAATCCGGTTACTCTCCTGCTGTGGCGTCGGGATCGCCACCTGCTCCTGCTCCTGCTCCTGCTCCTGCTCCTGCTCATGAAAGGCAGCATCCTCCTCGTTCCGCTCATCGTCGGCACGACGAGAACGACTAGTACTGCCACCTATGATTCGTCTGATAAACGATCCACCTGCCATAAGTAAAAGCTATATACAAAGGAAATTGTTAGGTAGTTCAATATATAAAAACCGTGAGCAAACTTTTTGAATTACAATGCAAAGTTTCAAATTTGATTATAATTGTATTTTGACAAATAGATTACAATTAACTAGTGACCCTCACTATCACTATCACTACAAATCAACAAACTTTCATCATCTGAAAAAAGTATTCCGACTTCTTCCTCATCTTCCTTATTTTGTACTAGTTGAATTTCTTCATCTTCATCATCTTTTTCTTTTTCTTCTCCGATGTCCTTGTCATACTCCCCTTCACCCCTTTCAACAACCACTTCATATTCATCCTCACTTTGTGTCTCTTCCACCAAAATTGGTGATATTGGTGAAATTCATCTGTACACAAACCTAGGCGAACATTGCGAGACTCACTTGCAAATTCTGGATGCTCTCTATTGAAATGTTTCCACGCTTCTCCATCACTTGGGTGTGCCATTGTCCCTCTTTCTCTTACTAGAGAGTTTTTATGGTGCCAACTCATCTCACCTGCTATGTGTTTGGTTGCAAATAGTCGTTGTAACCATGGCGCAAGCGGGAAATAAGTCAGTGGTTCACATAAATTCTTTTTACCTTTATACCGAGAGGCATGACATTTGGTACATTCCTCAAGATCGGTATTTTCTTGCCAAAAAAACATGCAACCGGTAGGACATGCATCGATTTTCACATGGGGTAGTTGGAGTCCCTTAAGCAATTTCTTAATCTCTGATTATTTTTTGGAATAATGTCACTAATTAACGACATAAAACCATTGGCGCATCTAAGAGATAAGTTGTTCTCACATTTGAGTGCTACCAACCTAGCAGTCGCTTGCAACAAACTCATACTACTTCCCTCATACACTGGTTGTTCGGCTTTGATTAACATTTTAAAAAAGGTTGAAACTTGGGGATGTGGGGGATAACGAACTTCTTCATCGCTAAGGTCGTCGGGATTAAGTCGAGCCTCCATTATTTGCTCAACATTATCACGTAATGCATCTTCAACCAACTCCCGGTAAGGATTCTCACTAACTACGATACTACTTGAACTTTCTTCGGTAGCCAGTTTCTCACCGTGATACTTCCATACATAATAATTATCAGTAAAACCATTCGACCATAGATGATTTTGAACCTCCCTTTTCGATTTAAAAGCTAAGTTATCGCATTTCTTACATGGACACCTCATTTCACCGCCTAAATCCTTAAACTCACTATATTGTTCCGCGAATTCAATAAACTCTTTCACCCCATTTGCAACTATCAGCTTGGGTTTCTTTTTTTAGTCTAATCTTTCATACATCCACCGTCGTTCTAATCTTTTCATGTTATTATGTATCTACATTTAAATATATATATGTTATATAAATAAATTATCAGAAATTAACAACAATGATAATCAATAATCACACATAGTAAATTAAACATTTATTCTCATCAACAAGTAAAATTATTTTTCTTCAATTGGGTCCTTATCACTCCAACCTAAACCCATCAATCTACGTTTCAAGTCACTAGCAAACACCACTTGTAATTTATTAATGAGGAAAAAATTCGGCAGCAATTCCCCTTTGTTTTCTAAATACACAATGTTGAATAAATATTTACTCAACATATGCATTCAGAAAACATTAAAGGAATTGTAACCGAACTCTTTCCTCATTAATAAATTACAAGTTATGTGTTTACTACCTAAGTGGCTTGAAACGTAGAAAGACAGTCCCAATACGGGGACTATTCAAAAATTACTCCTAACGAGTAATTCTTGAACGGGTACTAAGTCAATATCAACACATGTAATAATTTGGACATACAAAACACATGTAATAACTAGCTACTAACAACAACAAAAAATTTATTATCAAATGATTAAGACGCAGGGCGAAATTATATTAACAACAACCAAAATTTCATTATCAAAACAATAATGGCTACTATCCTACGTCAATTAAAGACAAACAAATAATTAAGACGGAAGGCGAAATTAAATTAACAACAAAAATTTCATTATCAAAAAGAATAACGGCTACTATCCTACGTCAATTAAAGACAAAAAAGTGATTAAGACGGAGGGCGAAATTAAATTAACAACAAAAATTTCATTAACAAAAAAAGTAATGGCTACTATTCTACGTCAATTAAAGACAAACAAATGATTAAGACGGAGGGCGAAATTAAAATAAAGACAAATATAATACCTAAGGATGAAAATAAACAAAGAAAGCGGCGACAAGCAGTGACGGCGACAAGTAGCGGCGGTCGACGGTCGGAGGTAGCTAGTGGTGGTCGTCGGATCTACAACAAACAACTAATAAAGAACATATAAATTAACAAAAGGAGAAAAAGAAAGAGAATGAAATAGTTAATTAAACTTACCAAGGATGTGGTGGTCGGAAAGTAGTCGCCGGAGGAAGTTAGTCGGTGGTAGTGAGGGAGCCGGTGGTCGGAAAGTGTATTTAATTGATTTGGGGGTTAGGTTTTGGGGAAAATGAAGAAAGAAGAATGACGGGCTGATTGTGCGATTTCAACATAAAAAGAACATTTCTGACGGAAATTCCGTCAGGAATCCGTCAGTATTTGAAAACAATCCTGACGGAATTTCCGTCAGACCCTATTGTTTGACTGCGTTTTGTTTGACTGCATTATTGGTATATACTGACGGAAATTCCGTCAGTATACTGGAATATTACTGACGGATTGTCCGTCAGTATCAGTTTGTACTGACGGAATTTCCGTCAGTATCCGTAAGTGAATTTTGCCGCCTTTGACTTAGTCAACGCGCCATTTTTCACTGACAGTTACTGACGGATTATCCGTCAGTTTTATTTTTCCGTCAGTAGTCTGTCAGTCATAAAAAATCCATGACGGAATTTTTTTTCCGTCAGAAAAACCGTCAGTTTCCCGAGATTTCGTTGTAGGCTAGCCTCTCATATCTCATTTTCTTCTTCTTTTCATCTTTAGTCTTAGTTTATTTTCATCTTTTCTACATCAAAACTGTAGCTGAGATCAATAAGAATTTAATCTTTGTAATTCACTTTGTTGGGTTCAAGTGTTGTAATTCAAGGAAACAATTATTCTATGCAAGGGAATTATTTATTGTTATCAGCTTTCGTTGTTGTCGTCACATAGGTATTTCTATTGTATCCTTTGTTTAATGTCTTTATATTTTCCATTTGATTGTTATTTTCTATCCATGTTATCTTAGATTTATTTTAGTACCGTTATAATGTCGTTTTATTTCCTAGATTGTCAATTTAGCGTCATCATTATCACCACATAAAGAGTCCTAAACGATTGTCAAAACCAACTAAACATGTGTATCCTAGTTTTTATTATCATCATCTTAGATATAAACAATATCATGAGTGAGTAGTCACCTTTCTAGGGTGTAGGGTAGCCATGTTAGATTGATTAAAAGATGTTAATTGGATAAAAGAAATTGTGCCTTTAAAACGTTGTGTCTATGCATGTTTGGACTATAACGATAGTTGACGATTCCTGATCAAAATCATTGACTAGAATGGAATTCTTTTCCAAGGTAGAGATACGCAAATTGAATAGACAAAGCATGACATGGTGGATTAAGACCTAGTAAATTGCCTAAAAGCCTGCTAGACCATCTGATCTATGATTGTAATGAACACATCATTCTTACGAACTCACAATGAATTATTTGCATGTTCCATATCCAATTTCATCAATATGTTAATCTACATGTGTGAACCTACTTCCCTAGATACTTTTCATTATTGTTAATTCATCATTTGCTTTATTGCTTTCATCTTCAATTGCTTTTATTTTGTTTTCATTTATGCTTTTTGTTAGTTTAGACATCATAATCCCAAAACCCAGAAACTCGTTAGATAAAACCCAATTGCGAGACATTTCACATTCTATAGGAAACACCATCTCCTTGAGGATCGACCCCTACTTCCTTAATTACATTAATTTGTTATTAGCCTAGTCTGGGTAATTTATCTTTGTATAGGGCTTGCGATAGGCTCGGTCAAATTTTGGCGACATTGCAGGGGAGCACGGTTTAGTTTTCCTTTTTCTTTTTCTTTTGATTTTTATCGCAATTAGTTTTATCTAGTCTTTAGGAACCCAAATTCCTTTAGACCTCTCTTGATTTTTCATCTTAGCTTTTCAAACTTATGCCCAGATCTTCTGGACTAGGGACCCCGATCTAGAAAGGACTCTGCGTAGGAGAAAAAAGCTATTCAACGAAATCTCAAAAGCTTCTGATACTTCAAGTTTAGATCGTATTCGTGAGAAATACTCGGATATTCTATCTAATCTCGAAGGAGAAGAAGATCCATTCTCATCTCCATTCTAAAAAACCAATCAACTTTCAAACTACACTCCATCTTCATCTTCACAAAAGAAAATTGTTCGACTTTCAGACCATTCCAAGCCAACTGCAGATACACTTCAAAGGGGTATCGCTACACCCCAAATCACTGCCTAAAACTTTGAAATCAAACCTGCCTTCATCAATCTAATAGAAAGAAGTCAATTTGGTGGCAATCCCACAGAAGATCCCAACCTTCATATTCAAAACTTCTGTGACTATTGCTCCACAATTAGACAAACTGGAGTATCCCAAGAGCAGATTAGGGAAATGCTCTTTCCCTTCTCTTTAACAGGAAAGGCAAAACTTTGGATCAATAGCCTTGACCAAGTTGCCTTAGGAATAGCCGACTTGGATGGTCTAGCTCTTGCTTTCTATCAAAAGTACTTCCCACCAGAACGAACCACACTCTTACGAAGTCAAATCACTGGATTTCGTCAGAGAGGCGATGAAACCCTTTATGAAGCATGGGAAAGGTACACAAATTACAAAGAGAATGCCCTCATCATGGCCTTGATTCATGGTTCTTAGCTATCACATTCTACAACGGTTGTTGTGGCGAATCACGTCGTATCCTCGACTCCGCTAACAATGGTCGTTTCGATCAGATCGATGTAGAAATAGCTAGTGCAACGATCGAGTCAATGGCAATCCACGACTATCAGTATAGCAACTCACGTGCTATGCCACTCAAAACCAAGCAGGACGATTCAAGTAAAGTATCACTTCTAGAAGCCCAATTAGCCCTTCTGCAGCAACAAGTAGGAAGCTCTTCCTAATCCAAGGATCATGTTAACGCCACTAACCACGTAGTGGTATGTGAGACATTTGGGGTTGGAGGACACAATTTTCAAGAATGTAGAAGTTCGCTAGAGCAAGTCCATGCCTATCAATCATATAGGCAGGGCAATGCTTTCTCAAACTTCTATAACGAGAACACAAAGAACCATCCTTTTTGTCCTACAAAAGCACCAACATTCAGAACCCCCACCATCAAACTCAACAACCATTCATACCACATCAACAGAAGCCCTACAATCCACCTGGTTTTCAAAACCAAAGACCTTCATTTCAACCTAACTTCAATCAACCTTACCAACCTCAACACCAACCACCCCTAAATCAAAGCCAACCCAATGACTCAAGCTTGAGCAAGATTGAATCCATGCTTCTCCAAGTTGTTCAAAAACAAGATTCAATGTTTGCTCAACTTCAAAAGAGTGATCAAGCTCAAAGTGTTGCCATCAAGATGCTAGAAACTCAAATGGCCCAATTGGCTGCCTCTAATGCCCAAAGAAAACAAGGCCAACTCCCACCTCATGGTGAGCAACCGAGGGACACCGCTAATGCTATCACCCTTAGGAGTGGTACCACTTATAAGGAACCTCAGCAACCCAAAGAACCAATAGTTGAGCCTACACAAGTAGAAAGCCAAAAAGAATCTCAACCATCCACCGCTAAGGAAGCGGAAAACAAACCTAAAAAGAAGGATGAACCTGAAAAGGAACCCATCAAAATCCAAGTTCCATTTCCTCAACGCTTGAGGAGAAATCATAAGGAAACCCAGTTCAGCAAATTCATGGAAGTAGTCAAAAACCTCCAAGTAACGATTCCCTTCACTGAATTAATCACTCAAATCCCTTCTTACACGAAATTCATGAAAGATATCTTAACTAAGGAGAAATCATAAGGAAACCCAGTTTCTCTATACCTTGCACTATAGGCACCTACACAATCGATAAAGCTCTATGCGATCTAGGTGCCAGTGTAAGTGTCATGCCCTATTCCATATGTGAAAAATTGAATATAGGAATTCTGAAATGCACTAGTGTCACTCTGCAAATGGCAGATCGTTCTCTAAACCAACCTATGGGAGTTTTAGAAGATGTGCCTGTCAAAGTAGGGAGGTTTTTCATTCCCGTCGATTTCATTGTACTAGACATGGATGAAGATTCGCAAATCCCTATTATTTAGGAAGACCATTTCTACACACTGCGGGAGCAGTAATCGATGTCAAGAATGGAAAATTGACACTAGAAGTAGGTGATGATAAAGTCACCTATAACTTAAACAGTGCAATGAAAAGCCCTATGCTTGAAGAGCCTTGCTGTTTCCTTGATATTGTCGACTCAATTATTGATGAATCTCTGTATCCATCAATAATTGAGGATCCTTTAGAAGCAATCTTATTGTTGGAGGATATCTCGAAGAATGACAATTTCGAGATCAGTGAGCTCGAAAAGGATCTGACCGGAAAAGAGATACCGTCCGAAGAAGTTCAAAAGTTCATAAGCTTAATTGATACTCCTGCCAAGGCAGAAGTACATAAACCTGAACTAAAACCTCTTCCCTCAAATCTAAAATATGCCTTTTTAGATGAATCTGAATATTGCCCAGTCATAGTGAGTCCTCTCCTAGATGAAAATAAGTTAACCTCACTATTGACTGTCTTGAAAAAACATAAAAAGGCAATAGGATACAAGCTTGAAGATTTAACAGGCATAAGCCCTGACTTCTGCATGCATAGAATCAACTTAGAAGAAGGCCAAAAACCTTGCGTTCAAGGTCAACGCCGTCTTAATCCTAACATGCAGGAAGTAGTTAAAACTGAAGTTATGAAATTGCTAGATGCTAGCATAATCTATGCAATCTCTTACTCTAAATGGGTTAGCCCTGTTCAAGTTGTTCCCAAGAAAGAAGGAACAACAGTAGTCAAAAATGAAAAGAATGAGCTCATCCCCACAAGGATTGTGAAGGGATGGCGTATGTGTATTGACTACTACAGAAAGCTGAATCAATCAACTAGAAAAGATCACTATCCTCTGCCCTTCATTGATCAAATGCTAGAGAGGTTAGCTTGTCACAAGTACTTCTCCTATCTAGATGGTTACTCAGGATTTTTCCAAATTCCTATCCACCCTGAGGACCAAGAGAAAACCACTTTCACCTGTCCCTATGGTACTTTCGCTTATCGCAGAATTTTATTTGGCTTGTGTAATGCACCTGCCACTTTCCAGCGTTGCATGACTAGTATCTTTTCAGATTTTGTTGAATCTATCATGGAAGTATTTATGGACGACTTTAGCGTTTATGGCATTTCCTTTGATAATTGTTTGACAAATCTATCCAAAGTTCTAAAACGCTGTGAAGAAGTCGATCTTGTTCTCAACTGGGAAAAGTGTCACTTCATGGTGAACGAAGGTGTAGTTTTAGGACACATTATTTCAGAAAGAGGTATAGAAGTGGATCGAGCTAAGATCCAAGTTATTGAACAGCTGCCATCACCTGCTAATGTAAAAGGAATCAGGAGTTTTCTTGGCCACGCCGGTTTCTACCGACGATTTATAAAAGATTTTCAAAAATAGCCAAGCCCCTGACTGAGCTCTTTTTTAAGGATGCACCTTTTAATTTCACAAAGGAATGCCTTGAGGCATTCAACAAAATCAAACGCGCTTTGATCACCGCACCTATAATCCAGTCACCTGATTGGAATCTGCCCTTTGAACTGATGTGCGAAGCGATTGATTATGCCGTAGGAGTTGTTTTAGGGCAAAGAAAGGAAAAGTTCCTTCATGCAATTTACTATGCTAGTAAAACCTTAGATCCTGCCCAAATCAACTATGCCACCACTGAGAAAGAACTTCTCGCCATTGTCTATGCCTTAGACAAATTTTGCTCATACCGTATAGGATCAAAAGTCATTGTCTACACTGACCATGCTGCCTTGAAATATCTGCTTTCCAAGAAAGAGGCAAAACCTAGACTTATCCGATGGATCTTACTCCTTCAAGAATTTGATTTAGAGATCTGGGATAAGAAAGGAGCAGAGAATGTAGTCGATGACCACCTCTCAAGAATAAGAGTAACTGAAATAGGATTACCAACGCCAATTAATGATTCGTTCGCTGATGATTCATTAATGGCAATTGCGGACTCTTCTCCTTGGTATGCTGATATTGCCAATTTCCTTGTCAGTCGCCAGCTACCTTCTGATCTTTCTTATAACCAAAGAAAGAGATTTTTGCATGATCTAAAATTCTTTGTTTGGGACGACCCCTATCTTTTCAAGTAGTGCTCAGATGGTCTGTATCGACGATGTATCCCCCAGTGGGAAGTAAAAGGAGTTTTAGAAGGATGACACTCATCTGCTTATGGTTGTCATCATGGTCCGTCCAAGACCGTAGCCAAAGTCTTACAATCCGGGTTTTTCTGGCCCTCGATGTTTAAAGATTCCAAAGACTTTGTTATGGCTTGTGACGCTTGTCAACGAATGGGTCAAATATCCAAAAGACATGAAATGCCTCAAACCGGCATATTAGAAGTCAAAATATTCGATGTCTGGGGTATTGACGATCAAGGACCATTCCCTGCTTCTAATGGAAATCGTTACATTCTAGTCGATGTCGACTATGTTTCAAAGTGGGTAGAAGCAATTGCCACCCCCACCAATAATGCTAGAGCTGTGATACGGCTATTTAAGAAGATCATCTTTCCACGTTTTGGTGTACCGAGAGCCGTGATAAGTGATCGAGGAACTCATTTTGGCGAAAAGCAGTTAGACACTCTGCTTGTCAAGTATGGTGTATATCACAGACGAGGATTAGCCTACCACCCTCAGACCAGCGGTCAAGTAGAAGTCTCGAACAGAGAGCTGAAAACAATTCTTCAAAACGTAGTCTCAAGATCTAGAACCGATTGGAGTAATAAGCTTGATGACACCTTATAGGCTTATCGCACAACTTTCAAAACCCCGATTGGAACATCTCCTTATCGTTTAGTTTATGGAAAGGCCTGTCATCTCCCTGTCGAGTTAGAGTACAAAGCTCACTAGGCTATTAAAGAACTCAACTTAGACACTAAGCTTAGCGCTGATAGACGACTTTTGCAACTCAATGAGCTAGAAGAATTTCGTTTGCAAGCTTATGAGAATTCTAGGATCTATAAAGAGAAAACAAAGCGTTGGCACGACAAGAGGATAATCAGAAAAGAATTTAATGTCGGTGACCAAGTACTTCTCTTCAACTCCCGTTCGAAAATTTTTCCAGGAAAACTTCGATCACGATGGTCTGGACCATTCACTGTCACATATGTGAGCAAATACGGTTATGTGGAAATAATGGCTAGTAATGGTGAAAAATTCAAAGTCAATGGACACCGATTGAAACTCTATTATAGAAATTCTATCATCGGATGCTTAGATATTGTCTATATAGAGCGTCAATCCCCAACCAAATGATTTCATAGAAGAATTCGTCGAGCGAGACGTTAAAACCAGCGCTTCTCGGGAGGCAACCCGTGTTTCCTTTCTTTTTGCATTTTATTTTTGCTTTCCCTTTTTTGTTGTTTTGTTAGGATTTACTTTGCAGATGAAAGAGTTTTTGAAGAATCTATGAAGACCTTCCTTGTCATGTCCAAAAGACTAGCTTGGGGGAGTCCGCGCTCACTAGTAAGCTTCATTCTTCTTTCATTTTTTTTTCCCTTTTCACCCTTCTTCCCATTAAGCATCTCGTTGCATATTTAGTCTTTGTGCTCACATTGAGGACAATGTGATGTTTAGCTTGGGGGAGGGATTGCATTTTCCCATTTTGCATTTTAGTTGTTTATATTTTTGCATTTTAAGAATAAGAGAAAATTTAAAAATTTTGAACATCATTGAATGCTTTTCATGCTTGTTTACTATGCTATCACGTTGCATTTCCCAAACTTAGAGCTTTCAAACCATAATGATTCAATATTTATTGAATTTTGCATACATGGGGATGTCTTGTACACAGTAGGCATGGAATGAATCTATAAATGAGTACGCTTGATCTTGACATTTGGCAAGTTACATATATTGTAAGGTAGAACCTCCTTAGACTGGTACATCTATACCCAGTCTCATTTAGGTGTGTGTAGTTCTCCTTGTGATGTGTGTCATGTCAAAACGCATAAGTATGGTTCTCATTTCATTTCTATAAGCATTGCATTCATGATTCACTAAGATTTGAAGCCTTTTTCACTTTGAATTACCTCTCAAAATTAGCCTCTTCATACAAATGTTTCACAAGATAATAGCTACATATAAAAAATGCCTACCTTTTGAGCTAGTAGCTAGACTATGGTGTATGGGTGCTCTTTTGAGAAGATTTTGTTCTTTGATGTCAAAGTGAATTTGGGAGAACGACAATGTTCAAGAAGTGATGATATGTTCAAAAGAAAAAGAGAAATAGAAAAAAAAAAAAGGAAAAAAAAAACAATAGAAAAAATCGAAAGAAAAAAAAAAAAAAGAAATAAAAAAAAGAAGTTGTGAGTATCTCCTCAAAGTGTCAATTCTATGTGTAGAAGGAGTTCACTCTTGTGTTTCGTATGCGATAAGCCAATTTGTTCCTTCTGGTTTCATCATTCGTCTTTTGGTAATTAATCGAAAGTTTGGATTGAGTATTCATTTATCATTGGTCAGTTGCTAGCTCATTCTTACCTTCACTTGACCGTAACTGTTTGTCCACCTTTCACCCATTTCCCAAAGCCTTCTTCTTATTTTTCCGGCTTCTTTTCTATGTGCATTGTGATCTTTGACTTGTGTGTTGAATTGTTTACCATATTAGACTGCGGACACATTTTCATAAGTCGTAGATAGGTGAGTGTCTCAAACATTTACACATAAAGAAATCACCTTTTACATGCAATGAGTGTTCGAGTGTGCCGTGAGAGTCCATTTGTCAAAAGATCATGCAAGAGCCGAAATTCTGTAGTGAAATTCTTTGTGCTGTGCCGTTATGTAAATTTCAGCCATGTTTATGTATCATTCTTACCCACGTTGTTTTTGGGTTATGATTCATTATGTTTTCAAAGTTTTACGTTGAGATTTGTTTCTTGATGGTGTAGTAGCCAATGCTTGCAACCCTTGTCCTGGTATTGTTTGTTATGTTTGCTTGAGGACAAGCAAAGGTTTAGCTTGGGGGAGTTTGATAAGTCAATATTTGTATGATTTTAACCCCCATTTTAGCTCGATTTTGTACGTCATTTGTGCTTTGTTAAGCCATTTTATGAGCTAATATCGTCTTCTAGACGAATTGCTATGTTCTAACCTGTTTTGTAGGGAAAGTGACGTTTCTACGCCCTTTTTCTATATTCCCGAGCATTTGCTTAGAACCCGACGATTTGAAGAAGCAAGCTTGACCAAGTGAAAGGAATTTCAAGAAAGTTCACTAATTCAAAAGAGAGAAGAAGTAAAGACGATATCGCAGTTGTCGGAAGATCAAACAGTTGGGCGAAGAATTCATCGCTTTACATCAAACCCTATCAACAAACCCGACTCAAGAGGTCAAGGGGTATGTTGGAAGTCAAGTAGTATGCAAGGGGAGATGAAACGAGAGTCAAAGGACCCAGATGACAACTTACCCGATCGGGGATCCCTGCTGCTTCGAGCAAATTGCTTCAACTTCCTTCTTTTGTCCTATATGTTCAATGCTCGACCCCTCCCCCACGAAACCCTAATGCTATATAAAGGATCCTCCAGCCACTCTTCTAAACACATCTCATATCTCACATCTCTACATCGTCCTTACAATAATCTCTTCTCTTCTTACATTTTCTCTTTAGATTAGGAGGAAGGGAGAACTAGCCTCTCTTCTCTCATTTTCTTCTTCTTTTCATCTTTAGTTTTTAGTTTATTTATGTCTTTTCTACATCAAAACTTTAGCTTAGATCAATAAGAATTTCATCTTTTTAATCTACTTTGTTGGGTTCAAGTGTTGTAATTCAAGGAACGATTATTCTATGCAAGGGATTTCTATTATTGTTATCGCTTTCGTTATTGATCGTCACGTAGGTATTTCTATTTTATCCTTTGTTTAATGTCTTTATGTTTTCCATTTGATTGTTATTTTCTATCCATGTTATCTTAGATTCATTTTAGTACCGTTATAATCGTCGTTTCATTTCCTAGATTGTCAATTTAGCGTCATCATTATCGCCACATAGAGAGTCTTAAACGATTGTCAAAACCACTAAACATGTCTATCCTAGTTTTTATTATCATCATCATCTTAGATATAAACATTATCATGAGTGAGTAGTCACCTTCCTAGGGTGTAGGGTAGCCAAGTTAGATTGATTAAAAGATGTTAATTGGATAAAAGAAATTGTGCCTTTAAAACATTGTGTCTATGCATGTTTGGACTATAACGATAGTTAACGATTTTTGGCCAAAATCATCGACTAAAATGGAATTCTTTTCCAAGGAAGAGATACGCGAATTGAATAGACAAAGCATGACATGGTAAATTAAGACCTAGTAAATTGCCTAAAAGCCTGCTAGACCATCTGATCTATGATTGTAATGAACACATCATTCTTACGAACTCACAATGAATTATTTGCATGTTCCATATCCAATTTCATCAATATGTCAATCTACATGTGTGAACCTACTTCCCTAGATGCTTTTCATTATTGTTAATTCATCATTTGCTTTATTGCTTTCATCTTCAATTGCTTTTATTTTGTTTTCATTTATGCTTTTTTAGTTTAGACATCATAATCCCAAAACCCAGAAACTCGTTAAATAAAACCCAATTGCGAGACATTTCACATTCTATAGGAAACACCATCTCCATGAGGATCGACCCCTACTTCCCTAATTACATTAATTTGTTATTAGCCTAGTCTGGGTAATTTATCTTTGTATCGGGCTTGAGACAGGATCGGTCAGTCCTGTAAGCCCATAATGTGTCATCCAGTTTGGCACTCTAATCCTTCCGTGATTTAGACACAACCTTACCTAAAATCTCCTTTAGTTCCCTATTAGAGACTTCAACCTGCCCACTAGTCTGAGGATGATACCCCAAACCCCTACAATGTTTCACACCATATTTAGATAGTAAGGTCGTTAGCTGTTGTTCCCTAAAATGCATACCCTTATCACTTATGACAACCCTAGGGACACCAAAACGGGGGAAAATGGTCTTGCGAAACAGCTTAATCACGGTCTTGGCATCAGAGTTGGGAGTAGCAATCACTTCTACCCATTTAGACACATAATCTACAGCTACCAGAATATACCTATTGCCAAGACTCGACGGGAATGGTCCTTGATAATCAATGCCCCAGACATTGAAAATCTCAACCTCTAAAATGCCGTTTTGGGGCATCTCATGTCTCTTTGATATGTTTCCTGTCCGCTGGCACGCATCACAGCTAGAAACAAAAACTTTAGTGTCAGCAAAGAGAGTCGGCCAATAGAAACCAGACTGTAATACCTTAGCCACGGTGCGCGATGGACCGTGGTGACCTCCACAAGGGGAAGAATGGCAGCCTTCTAGGATAGCTTTGATCTCCCACTGCGGAATACACCGTCTGAAGAGACCGTCTGCGCATGACTTAAACAAGTATGGATCATCCCAGAAATAATCCCGCACATCATGTAGAAATTTCTTCCGCTGCTAATAGGACATACCAGGTGGTAGCTTCTGGCTGCCAATGTGATTGGCATAATCTGCAAACCAAGGTTCAACACCATCTTTAGATTTTATAAAATAAACAGTGCATAAAGTATCTTCAGCAAACGAATCATTAATGGGAAGAGAATCCTCCCCCTCTTGTCGCGTCAAACGCGAAAGATGATCCGCTACAACATTCTCAGCGCCTTTCTTGTCCCTGATTTCCAGATCAAATTCCTGGAGAAGGAGTATCCACCTCAGCAATCTGGGTTTAGCTTCCTTCTTATTCAGAAGGTGTTTTAGCGCTGCATCATCCGTAAAAACAATAACTTTAGAACCCAACAGATATGATCTAAATTTATCAAGCGCATAAACTACAGCATAAACTACAGCTAAAAGCTCCTTCTCAGTGGTAGCATATTTCACTTGAGCCTCATCCAGAGTTCGGCTCGCATAGTAAATAGCATTCAAAGCTTTGTCTTTCCGCTGGCCGAGCACCGCTCCTAATGCGTAATCGCTTGCGTCGCACATAATCTCAAATGGCAGCGTCCAATCAGGAGGCTGAATGATGGGTGCAGAGACCAAAGCCTGTTTCAAAGTGTTAAAAGCAGTAAGACAGTCATTGGTAAAATCAAAAGGAGCATCTTTTAATAGCAACTGCGTAAGTGGTTTAGTAATCCTAGAGAAGTCCTTGATGAACCGGCGATAAAAACCGGCGTGACCAAGGAAACTCCTCACCCCCTTAACGTTGGTTTGGGATTTGTGTTGCATATGCCTAGAGTTCTTAAGGCATCGAGCTTAGTTTTTGATAGTTGGCAGAATGGAACGAGTTCTATTACTGTCTTGTTAGGAACTAGCTTGGCTATTTACCCTCACATTTCCACAAGACACCTCAACAAATAATTATAAGCATAGGAGGTGTAAATAACAAAAACTTCAGCCAAATATATTTTTTCTCAATATATTTTTTCATTTTTCATTTTCTTTCATTTTTTTCTTCTTTTTCTTGGCTGATCGAGGGAAAAACCCCTCGATCGAGTGAAATAAGTCACTCGATCGAGGCAACATACTACAACATCTGCTCGA
>JAIUZE010017646.1:0-42622 GCA_022085475.1 Heliosperma pusillum | reverse complement strand
AACTCCTTTGTTTATTGGACAACAATGTTTAATTGCTAACATTAACTTGTGTATATTTAGTTTTGTTTAAGATGTCAGGAGATCATGGACGGGGACGGGGACGAGGACGAGGACGAGAACGAGGACGAGGACGAGGACGAGAACGAGGACGAGCACGAGAACAAGGTATAGTATTTAGGGACCCGGTGATAGAAGAGGGGGAGACGAGCGACGAAGAGAACAACAATGAGCAGGGGCAGACATCAAACGAAAGTACAACCCCTGCGACATCGAGAGAGTTACCTATTGATATAGAGCCGGGGTTATTATGGTACAATTTCTTATTTATAATACCTGTTCTAATAGATTACACGTATAAACATGTTACATATCATTTTCTAATATAAATATTGATATAGGTTTGACGATAGCCAAGTGGTCCGAAGAGTTAGCCGGTCTTTCAAAAACAACTACGATGTCCCTTACTTGAGCTGGAAAGCGGCTCCAAAAAGTAAAAGGGATGCGTGGTTTGCTAATTTTCGGGTATTTATATATATAAACTTTTACTTTATTAATTTATATGTGTGTTTGTTTTTATAAGTGTGGTTGTTTTTATGTGTAGACATTGTGCAATTGGGATCCTAAGCATGAGGATGAGTGTAGGAAGCAATACAATGAGACGTGTAGAAAGCGTTTAAAAGACGCCATGTATGATGCCGGCCAGATGGCAAGAGGTAAGAATCCGGTTGGCCCGGGTTGGAGGCTTCCTAATGTTTTCAAAGAATTAATCGAGAAGCGGAAGAATAAGGCGTTTATCAAGAGATCGAAACAAGCTTCCATCAACAAGAAAGGCGGCGAAGATGGCCCTACTACACATCACTACGGGTCAATCAAACCTGTTAAACATGCTGCTAAGATGGTAAATAATTTGAACTTATTTAAGTATTTGAAGTTGATAATTTACTTTGTTAGTGTAATGCTAGTATTTGTAATTTGAAGTTAATGTTTGATTTGGTTTTATTAAAGGCGCAAGATAAGGGGGGTATAGCCCCTAATGCAGTGGAGCTATTTCTTGATAGTCATATGAGAATGGTTGATGGTGAGGAGCAATGGAGTCATCCAACTGCCCGAGCTAGATATGTAAGTATTACTACATTCGAAATTTCATTTTTAAATTTGTGTTAGGACTTCCGATAGACGCTTTTTTATTTTCTAAGGACGATAGATGAGTTATTTACAACTTTATTTTTGACAATGTAGCAAAATTTTCAAAGGATGATAGCCGAGCTTACGGAGCAAGGACTTCCGATTGACGTTAACAAGGTTTGGTACGATTCGGTGGATGGATACAAGAAGGGCCAAGTCTTTGGTTTAGGGACCGCCGCCTCACTATATTACACTCCCCCGGCGTCATCATCGTTTGCAGGTAAATCTTCCGCCTCCCAACAATATATCCCGGGTGTTCTAACTCAATCAATTGAAGCACGTGAGAGGGAAGTCGAAGAGTTTAGGAAGTATAGAGAGGAGATGCAACAAAGGGATGAACTTTACATGAAAAATCAAGAAGAACTAAGGCAACAAATCACGGCAAGTCAAGCCGCTAGTATGCGTGAACGGGAAGAAACAAGGCGCCAAATTGAGGCCTTAGCCAAACTGCTTGAATCCCAAACCCAATACCGATGCAACAATAACATATTTGATTTACCTTAAAACCCAAATAACGATAACCCCGGTGGAGGCGGAAATGGTTTTCAAGTGTAAGGTAGTTGGTTGTGTAAGACATGGTTAATTGTAATGTAAACTTTAGTAGTTTGTTGTATAAGACATGGTTATGCTAGTTAATGTAAACTTTAGTAGTTTGTAATGTAAACTTTAGTAGTTGTAAGACTTGTAATGTAAACTTTAGTAGTTTGTTGAAAATTTTCTAATTTGAAAGACGGTTTCTGGTTTCAAAAAATTCTGTACGAACGCATTTGTATATATTTTGAAAAATTTGCAGGAAATATAGCAAATGGGGGAAAATAAGAAGCAAAATCACTCAAATCGTTCACAATGAATACCGACCGACTCATACAATTTACCGACCGACGCAACAATTTACCGACCGAAATCCTACAAATACCGACCGATTGCCGTCTAAATAGTTTCTGATTATTTTTGGTCTAAAAATGGCACCGACCGAAATATTCCTTATACCGACCGACTGGACCTTTACATTGACCAAGTCAATGTGTTTTAGCACCGACGGATTTTCTGTTTACCGACTGATTGTTCGGTCGGTATGTTTCCGACCGATGTGAAATCGGTCGGTATAAAACATTTACCGACCACAATTACCGACCGATTTTATTCGGACGCCACGGAAGGAAAAACGGTCGGTAAGAATTATTACCGACCGATTTTCACTATTAGCGACCGCTGAAAACGGTCGTTACTGGACCTGATTCTTGTAGTGGGAGTTTTACAGCTTGAAAACAAGTGAAGACTTTTGCTTAAAAACGTTTTGCAAATATTAAAAGGACAAAGCTCTTTGAATGCATAAATGATTTGCAAGGTTTTCAATTAAATGCTCTTAAAAGTCTTGGCATTAAATGAGACAAGTTGGTGCTTATTTATAGAAGAGTAAGTGTAAATATTTAGAGTGGAAAAGCAACACTTAACTCTTATGCCCAAGAGGTAATATGATGTATCATACAAAAAATATCTTTAGAAGATACTTGGGACAGAAATGCAAAGCTCAAGGCACCAAAAAACTGAGCATGAAATACTTTTATGGGAAAAGTAAATTTTGCCATTTTTGTAAAAGTAAAAAACCTATTTAAAGAAATAAAGACTTTGAAATGGGTTTGTTACAATTCAATTTGGCAATTGGACTCATGTCTCTTTTTCTCATTTGAAAAGTGTTCTTTGTTGAATCAGAGAAATTATTTTAGTCAAAACACTTGTTTATAATTCTTGAAAGTTTTCTCCTTGAACCGTATCAGAAACCATGGTGTCACAGTGACTAGCACTGTGACATGGTTTTGCAGTGTTTGTGACAAGGCTGAGAATGTTTCAATACCTCATTTACAACATTTTACTAGGGCTATGGCTTCTTCATCTTGATCAACATTGAATCATCTTTAGGAGATCTTGGGATCATCAATAGCTATCAAATATAACTAAGAAGCAAACATTAAAATGCATTTAAACTTGGCATCATCAACCAAGTAGTTCTAACAAATTCCCCCTTTGATGATGACAAGTTTAATAATGTTCAAAGTTCCCCCTTAGCCCATTATTGGTCAGTCTCGATTTAAGACAAGATGAAACATGATCAAGGTTTGAGAGGTGATACCTGCAATAGTCTAGGTAGAACAGATTGTCGCTAAGCAAACATAATATACGGTGAACGTTAGCCGAAGAGTTAATCAAGAACTTTTACACATTTAAGTTACTTCCCCCTCTTGACATCATTGAAGGAGGATAAACAAGTCACATAGTTAATGTCATTGTTTTAAAGCATACACACCAAGGTCCAATAAACACAACAACACACAGAAGATAAGAGTTTTTCATTTTAAAATACAACAAAAGAAAAGGAAGGGATGGGCTGAGGCAAGGCAGGAAGGTTATGCAACACTGTCACCATCTGTGGCACGGCGGAGATCCAGAATTCGGTCCATCTGATCATCATTTAAGGCTTTAAGCTCCGCCACTTCTTCACGCAGTTTCCCAACCTCAGCAAGAAGGTAATCAAGCTTGACATGAATCGACCCCAAACACACACCACCACTAGAAGAAGGCAAACCCGTGGTAGGACCTCGACGCGGGACCAATTTCCCATTAACAATGTCAACAAACATCTTAGAAAGCAACCCGTCTCCCATCTCATCACTTAATGTTTCGTCTCTAGTACTCCCCGCAGCAATTAAATTTTCGGCCTTGAAAATATCGGATAGCCACCCCGCATAAGGTACAATAGCCTTAGCCTCAAATTTCTTTTTCTGAAAGTCAGTTGCAGTTTCCTTGATATAGTAAAAGATAAGAGATGGTAGGCTAATGGGTATGTGTTTGACAAGGTGATAAAGCAGGAGCATTTCAAGGAGAGAACATCGTCCTCGGCTATTGTTACTGGGGAGAATGACTCGTTGTAGGAGGTTAAAAAAGAGTTTGTGATTTGGGAGAAGTTCACGGGCATAGATGTTGGTTGGTCCATTGGGGGTGGGGCGAAGGGTTTTCATGACTAAGTCGGAAGTGGTTTCATCAATTTCACCCCAATTATGCTTAGGAAATGTTGTTAGACCAGTGGATGGAACCCCTAGGTAGGTGCTGAGTTGCGAAAGGGTAAGAACAAAGGGCTTATTATTGACAAAGGCAGACAAGGTTTCAGATGCAACATCAACCTTCACTGTTGCAAAGAATTGAATTACTTCAGACAAGTACACAGGACAGTGCTTGTCGAGAAGGTTCAACCAATTTTGAGCAGCAACAGCATTTTTTAAAAAAGTGAAGGCAGGAGATGTGTCATACCAAGTTATTGGGTAGCGCCTACCACTGTGAAAGCAACATTTCAGAATCCCAGTGCAAATGTTGAGTGTTTCCTCGGGAAGTTTGATGGAGATGAGTTGGGCTAAGGCTTGGCTTTTGAAGGGTTCATAGAAAGATGGAACTAGGTCCATGCATGTGTTGAGAGGAACCTTATCTTCAATGATAGTGTCTTCATCAATGATATCGTCCAACACAACCTTCTTGCGAGTAGGCCGTGATTTCTTCAATGAAGTTGAGGAGGAACCCTTCTTTCTTTTCTTTGGCAACATTTCGGAAATGGGCGGATCAACATCTGTAGATACTTCATCGTCCCAAAATTTGGGAACATCATCATTCTTTTTAGAATTGGAGAAAAGAGGGTCTATACCGTCATTCAACGGTTCAATTTCAGAATCTTCATTTGGACCCGTTTCATTGCCCAGTTCAGGACCCGACTCTGTTTCGGTGATAATATGAGCGTTTGGTGTTGGGATTGCATCTTCTTTTTCCTTTTCAATTTCATCTTCATCAATAGTTTCATCAAGCAACAAAGATATGGGAGCACGCCTTTTCAGACCGCCACAGCCTCCCCTTCCCCTGCCTCGTTGAGGCGCCGCGGTTTTCTTTCGTGGCACACTGACGGCAGATGTGACATTGGGTTTTTGAGGGGAAACCACTTTTGGTTTGGGTGGAGCGATGGGTAATTGAACAAAAGTGCTTCCAAGCTTTTCCGGAATTTCAGAGGATTGTGCCATTTTCTTTGAGGGATTGTAGGAATCTTGAAGATTTTTGAGTTCTCTACTTAAATTGGCAGATTTTTTGGGAGGCATTTTGTGGGTTTATGAAAAGGGACGGTTATGGAGTGAAGGAAGTGAGGAGTTATGGTTGTTTTGAATGTGGTTTAAAGTGTGGTGAATGTATGTTGGGTAAAGAGTGGTTAATGCATGGGGGTTAATGGGAGTGGGCCGTGTGTCATTAATGTGGGAGGTTGAGTGTAAAGGGTGGGTTAGATGGATGGGACGGGTGATGTAGTGATTGGACAAAGTTTGTTGAGTGGCTCAAGACAATAAAAGTAAAAAAAAACTTATTTGTGCATGTTGTGTGTTTATCAGTAGTTTGTATGCAATACTCCAAACAATTAACTAGTATTAACAAGCTATCATCCTCTTTTCTAGTCAGGCATGTGGAGGAAATAACAAAAATATAATAAGTTATTCAATTAAACCAATTTTCAACCGGAGTTTTACGAATTGTTCTCTTTCTAACGGTTTTGTAAAAATGTCCGCGATTTGATTTTCCGTTCTACAAAAGCTAAGGCAAATACTACCCCTCTCGACTTGATCACGTAAAAAATGATGCCTTATCTCGATGTGTTTAGTTCGAGAATGTTGTATTGGATTTTTCGAGATGTTAATGGCACTGGTATTATCGCAAAAAATGGGAGTTGTGTCGAAGATAATACCGTAGTCATGTAATTGTTGTCGTATCCACAGAATCTGTGTGCAACAGAGGGCTGCACTGATGTATTCACTTTCAGCAGTAGAGAGTGCTACGATGTTTTGTTTCTTGGACGCCCATGATATGAGGCATGGACCCAAAAATGTAGCGATTCCAGAGGTGCTTTTCCTGTCAATGGTGCATCCGGCATAGTCCGCATCCGAGAATCCTACAAGGTCAAGAGCATAGTTGGATGGATACCAAAGATATAAGTTAAGAGTTCCAATCAAGTACCTAAAAATCCTTTTGACGGCTTTAAAGTGTGATTCTTTAGGACTTGATTGGAAACGAGCACACAAGCAAACACTAAATTGTATATCGGGACGACTAGCGGTTAAATAAAGTAATGAGCCGATCATACCTCGATATACCGTTTCACTAACACTCTTACCATTTTCATCCTTGTCAAGTTTGATGTTAGATGCCATGGGAGTAGCTTAAGGTTTGGCATTGGTTAACCCAAACTCACTCAACATTTCTTTTAAATACTTTTGTTGATGAATCCTTATACCATTCTCATTTTGCTTGATTTGAAGGCCAAGAAAAAATCCGAGTTCACCCATCATACTCATTTCAAATTCCGATTTCATTAAGTCCGAAAAGTATTTATAAAGAGTTTCATTTGTTGCTCCAAAAATGATATCATCAACATATACTTGCACAAGCAACAGTTCTGCACACTGTGACTTGATAAACAATGTCTTATCAACCGAACCACGAGAAAAACCGTTTTCTAACAGAAACTTTGAAAGTCTATCATACCATGCCCTTGGGGCCTGTTTTAATCCATAAAGAGCTTTTTCAAGTTTAAAAACGTGGTTGGGATAGTCATTGTCTATGAAGCCCGGTGGTTGTTCGACAAAAACTTCTTCATCAAGATAACCATTAAGGAAAGCGGTTTTTAGATCCATTTGAAAAAGTTTTATGCCAATGTGAGATGCAAAAGCTATAAGTATTCGAATGGCTTCAAGTCTAGCTACTGGTGCAAAGGTTTCATCGTAATCAATTCCCTCTTGTTGATTAAACCCTTGAACCACTAGTCTAGCTTTATTCCTAACGATTTCACCTGAGTCGTCTAGCTTGTTGCGAAAGATCCACCTTGTACCAATCACAGTACGATGAGAAGGCCTAGGAATAAGATTCCATACTTTGTTCCTCTCGAACTGATTCAATTCTTCCTGCATGGCTGTCACCCAGTATGTATCAGTGAGTGCAACTGTGACATTGATGGGTTCAGTTTGTGAGAGAAAGGCATTGTAGGCACAGAAATTTTGAAGGGATGATCTAGTTTTCCTTCCTGATGTTAGGTCACTGGTTAGATTTGTGAGAGGGTGAGAGCTTTGATGTTTCCATTTCTTTGGAACAAAAGTGTTTGAGGCATTGTTTTGTTATGGTGTAACAGTGGATGTCACTGTTGCATCTGGGTTGTTTTGTGAGGGAGATTGTGGATTTGTTTCCGGTTCTTGTTCTGGTTCAGTGGGCTGTTCATATGTAACCTCATTCCCCCTGGATGAATCAGTATCGTCCTGATTTGGGGGAGGATTAGTTCCCCCTGAATTTTGACCACCTTCATCTTGCAACAGTGGCTCTGATTGTTGCACAGTCTCATCAATTACTTGATCCATAGAATGACGTATCATTCCTATTTCAAAGTCATCATCTTCCTCTTCTTCATCAGCCTGTTTATTTGAGACAAAGAGACTAGATTCGTCAAATATTACATGAATGCTTTCTTCCATTTTCATAGTTCTCTTATTGTAAGCTTTATAAACTTTACTATGGTCTGAGTAGCCAACAAAAACTCCTTCATCACTACGAGCATCAAATTTGCCAAGGTTATCTTTGCCATTGTTGTGAATGAAGCATTTACTACCAAAGCATTTTAAATGTGATATGTTAGGTTTTCTGCCTCGTAAAAGCTCATAAGGGGTTTTGTTAATGATTTTTCTTATCATGACACGATTGTAGATGTAACAAGAAGTGTTAACGGCTTCGGCCCAAAAGTTCCTTGGCACTTTAGAACTAATAAGCATGGTCCTAGCCATATTTTCAAGAGTTCGATTCATTCGTTCCACAACCCCGATTTGTTGGGGAGTTCTTCTTGCTGCAAAATGTTATGACTAACACCATGCTCGTCACAATAATCCTCAAATGATGAATTTTCAAATTCGGTTCCATGGTCGGATCTTAAGGAAACAAGTTTCAAGCCAAATTTATTTTGGACCTTTTTCACCCAAATTAAGAATTCACCAAATGCATGATCTTTAGAATTTAAGAAAAGTAGCCAAACATATCTAGAAAAATCATCCACAATGACACAAATATAGCGACTTCCACCTCTACTTACAATGCGCATGGGTCCACATAAATCAATGTGAATAAGCTCAAGAGGACGAGAAGTGCTAACAAAATTTTTGAATTTAAATGAGCATTTAACTTGTTTTCCATTAACACAATCATCACAAAGTGATTTGAATTCAAATTTTATGTTAGGAATGCCATCTACTAGATCAAGTTTTTTGAGAGTGTTTAGTGTTTTAGCATTAACATGGCCTAATCGTTTATGCCAAAGCCAAGGGTCATTATTTTGGACACTCATGCATGATAGGGTTTGACCGGACAATGAACATAGATTAGTAATGTAAACATCTTTAACACGTTTTCCTTCAAGAACTAGTGCTCTAGTTTTTCCATCAAGAATTCTGCATTCACTAGCATGAAATTCAACAATATTACCACGATCACATAATTGTGAGATGCTTAAGAGATTGTGTTTCAAACCTTTGACAAGCAACACTTTGTCGACACATAATGACTTTGACTTACCAACTTTTCCAATACCAATGATTTCACCTCGTTTGTTATCGCCAAAAGTCACCATGCCACCATCGTAGGCTTTTAGTGAGAGGAATTGTGCTTCATTTCCCGTCATATGACGAGAGCATCCACTGTCAAGGTACCAATTGTTGCTGCCCCTCACTACTGCCTACAAAAGATCAAGCTTTTAGTTTGGGAACCCAAATGAATTTGGGTCCCTTTTTTAGACTAGCTTGTTTAACCTTATCTTTCTTGATCCAAACACGTTTTGTTGCTTTATTGTTTCTTTCTAAGTCGTGCATTCTCTTTTCACATCCATTAAACTCATGACCAGTCTTGCCGCAATAGTTGCAAACGATGTATTCAGGTAGACCCGCATATTTCCTTTTTCGAAAGTCAGTTTTGCTTGGATCTCGGTTTCGAATGCAACAGTGTGTGTTACTGTTGCGCCTGAAACCAATTAAGTCCGGTTTTTTTCTCAAGTCTTTCATATTCTTGTGACTGTTTCAAGAGAAATTCAAGTACATTCTGACTCCCTTCCCATTTTAAGTAAAATACTTTAGCTTCTGCTAAGTCTTTTTGTAAAATTTGGATTTGGGCAAGAAGGTCGTCGTTTGATAGTTGTACCTTTTCTAAAGCGCTTTTAGCGTGACTTGATTCGTCATTTAACATTTCAGCAATTTTGACAAGATCTTCTTTCTGACTTTCACATGTGATTAAGTTAGTCATAAGCTTATCTCGTTCTTCGGTCAAGGAAGAGACTTGAAAGGTGAGAGTTTCAATATTGTTGACAGACTCGCATGCCACAGTGGATGTGTCTGTGGCATGAATCAAGTCAGCCTTTTTACTCAGAATCAGATTTTGTTTTTTAAGCTTCTTAATTTCCTTTTCGAAACAAGTTGAGGATCCACGTTCATTTAGACAATCCTTCAAGGTGATGTTTTCTTCTGCAATGTCCTCTATTTCAGTTTACATAGCTTCTAGTTTGTCATTTTGAATACGGCATTTATCAATGAATTTGTCTAAAAGAATGCAAATTTTGTCTTTTGAGAAAGATCGAACCTTTTTCTTGAGATCGTTTACCTCATTGTCTGAGTCAGAATCGGAGTTGACAGAGTGAGCCATGAGGCATTTGATTATTTCTTTCTTTGAGGATTTTTGGGAGAGACACAATTTGGCATCCAATTCTTCCTCAAGGACCTCGTCCTCATCGAAATCGGACATTCCCCAAATGGCGGTCATGACTTTGTTTTTGAGCTGGGTTTTAGCTAAGTCACGTTTTTCTTTAGACTTGATGTCTTCCCATTTTGGGCATTCTTTGATTTGGTGACTTTTGTCACCACATTTGAAACATCCCACAGTGGAGTTTGATCTCTTTTTAGGAAAACGTCTTTTGCTAGTATTATAACTAAACCTTTTGGAATTTCGTCCATTTATCATCCCTACAATGTTTTTGGTGAACAAGGCAAACTCCTCATCGTCATCCTCCTCATCACTTGAGAGGGCATTTAGAGCGAGTCTTTTCCCTCTAGAGCTCTCACTTGATCGTTTCATAAGGGTTAGCTCATGAGCCATAAGTGAGCCCATTAGTTCATTGAGGGTGAAAGTGGATAAATCTTTAGCTTCCTCAATAGCCGTAACCTTCGGTTGCCACTTTTCAGTTAAGCTACGAAGAATTTTACGGACTAAATCCTCGGATTCAAATTTTCTTCCAAGACTCTTAAGATCGTTGATAATACTAGAAAAACGTGAAGATAGACTATTGATTGACTCATCTCTTGTCATGTTGAACATTTCATATTGTTGCATGAGAAGATCGACACGATATTTTTTAACTTGTGACGTTCCTTCATAAGCAAGGCTTAAGGTGTCCCAAATTTCTTTGGCCGTGGTACATCCGGATATCCGGTTAACTTCTTGTTCACCAATGCCATATTGAAGAATGGACATGGCTTTAGAATTTTTTTCGACCTTTCTATAATCAGCCTCGACATACTTATCCTCATCTTTTGGAGTGATAGTGCCGTCACTTTTAGTGACGGTGATTTTGAGGGGACCCTTTTGAATAATCAACCAACATTCATAGTCCGCACTTTTGACATAATGTTCCATGCGATGTTTCCACCAGGCATAGTTCTCTCCCTTGAAGATGGGATACTTAGTGTGTTTAGAATCGTCCATAACTAAGGATCAACTCGTTGGTGTGAACCAATATCAAGAGCACGAGGCTCTGATACCAATTGAAGAGTTAAGAACGATTACACCTAAGAGGGGGAGGGGGTGAATTAGGTGGCCTTTTTTTTTTTTTTAATTTTCCTTAATCTTGATTAAATGATAACTTAAAAAGACGAGATCGATTGAGTAATATTGAGAAACTTAATTGAGACTAAGTTCACAAAATCAAACGGGCAGATCTATGTCACAGTAACATGTACTGTGACATGGACAGTGCAGCGGAATAAGCTATAAAATAAAGACGAGAAGTAAATGACAAAGTAAATGAACAAACAAGACGATGTTTTTCAATTGGTTCAGCTTCTACTCCGAAGCCTACGTCCAATGTTATTTTATTGCTTGTTTAGAAATTTACTCAAACTTACTAAACCCCTTACAATGAAAATAACCTTCCAACCAACCCCGGTTGTACTCAACTAAGTAACTTGAATATGAATAAGTGATTGTTCTATCTCATAGGTTTACAAAGCCTTTAATCTCAATTGTTCACTTTGATGAACGTGGAGATTACAATGCAGACCTAAACACGAGATCATGGAACAGACTTAATATGTCACAGTACAGCGAACTGATACAGGAGTTTTACAGCTTGAAAACAAGTGAAGACTTTTGCTTAAAAACGTTTTGCAAATATTAAAAGGACAGAGCTCTTTGAATGCATAAATGATTTGCAAGGTTTTCAATTAAATGCTCTTAAAAGTCTTGGCATTAAATGAGACAAGTTGGTGCTTATACTAGTAGAAAAACACCCTATCGTGTCGCCGCTATCGTGACGGTTCTAGAAGAAAACGACATAAAAAGCTAAAAAAATTGGCGGGAACAAAAAATTTGGGCTATAGAAGGTCTAGTGTGGCGGTTTTAATAAAGAACCGTCACTTTTAAAAAAATTATTTGTGGCGGTTGTAATTTAAAACCACCACCATAGGATATATGTGGCGGTTAATCGTACAACCGACACGAAAAATGACACTAAATATAGTGATATATAACATTGAATTTTATCCAAAACCGCCACCATAAGGGTTTTGTGGCGTTTTAACTACAAAAGACGTATTAATCGACATATAAAAAATAGATTTTGCTATCACGTAAACTATCTACGACTATTGCTTCGCGCCCCAAATTCGCATACCTTAATTCCCAAATTCGCATACCCTAATTCCCAAACCCACGTTCCTAATAACCTTCTGTCAACCACCACCATCGATCCACACCACTGCCCATCACCAGTACCCACCATCGGAACTTGCAACAACGGCTCTTCCCTGTGTTCCCTCCTCTCTTCTCTGTGTTCCCTTCGTTGTGTTCGTTGACCACCATTACACAAAAACACAGCAGGGTTTCCGCGGTGACGACGCATCTGGCCTGGATTTCTCTGCTTTTTACGCCTCGTTCATATCTACAGCATCAAAGGTACGCCGCCTTACTACTGTCGGCATATAGGGTTTGTTTATCGATTTTGTACACTATCAATTATAGTATGCTTTAGCCCAATCGACTGCCCTGACTGTAGTAGCGTAAGATTGAGGTAGTTCGTGTGATTAGCGACTAAACTTAATTATCGATTGTCTCTGTAGATATGAACGAGGCGTAGAGAACAAAGAAATTGGCTAAACTTAATTTGTGTGATCAGCGTAGCTAATACTATTAAGCGGTAATTCGTGTCAAACTGTCGGCATATAGAGCTATGACATGTTGACATGATAAAAACATATTGCAATGTCCTGTTTAACACAAATACACAATACACAAGAAATCTAACCATCACTTAAGAGTACAGATAAACAAGTTTAATTGGAACTGGTTACTTATCAAGAGAAAAGAAACCACTTTTAACCCTTAAAATGCTTCAAATTTCTGTGGTAACGGTGTTAGACTGTGATCTGCTGTGAGTTTTGCCATGAACATTGTACTGAATATTTGTTTAATTTGGTCCCTTGCGGTGAGCGAAGTGTTTAGAACTTCGAATGGCTTTCGTGGTTGGACCTTTTGTGATATGTCAAAGAAACCAGGCTGAATGTTCATCTGAACTATTAAAAGTAGTTTCTTTTGCCCTTCTTTGTAGTAGTGAAAGTACATTGATCCATCTTATATATCTTCTATGAACTTAAATATGTCACATAATTCAATTTTGAAGTTATTATATATTTAAAAAGGTGCTAATAACTTGATGTGTAATTGTATTAATTAGAGTATGGATCGAAGTTGGATGTATGGAAAGCGGGACTTTAAATTTATGGAAAGGCTTGATGAATTTATTAGTCGCGCTGTTGAAAATCAAAAACTATGTGGAGATGAAGAACAACTTTTATGCCCGTGTAGCGTGTGTAAGAATCGGATTAAGATAACTTCTGCAATTGAAATGCGAAACCACTTGATAATGAAGGGTTTTAAACCAGATTATAATGTGTGGATATGGCATGGAGAGAAAGATAATGACACTAATGCTAGTAAGAGGGCCATAAATCGAGGGACTAATGTTGATAATGTGGATGATATTGAGATTGATGATGTGGCTTATAGTTTCAAGGAGGTTAATGAGGATGGTGGTGGTATGGATAAAACTGTACACGATGAGAATATTGATAGAATGATGGATGATCTAGAAAACGATTTTTTAGAGTGCCCTGAAATTTTTCATAGGTTAGTGAGTGATTCTAAGAAGCCGTTATATCCTGGTTGCTCTAACTATACTCGCTTGTCAGCTGTTTTAAAGTTGTACACCTTGAAAGCTGGGAATGGGTGGAGTGACAAGAGTTTTACTGCGTTAGTAAACTTGATGTCAGATATGTTACCGAAAGGTAATGAGCTTCCAACTAACACTTATCGCTGTAAAAAAATATTGTGTCCATTGGTTACAAATTACCAAAAAATACATGCGTGTCCTAAGGATTGCATTTTATACCGAAAGAATTATAGTGACTTAGACGAGTGCCCACGATGTAAAGCGCCAAGGTACAAGCTCAAAGGAAATCCTCATTGTCGTAAGAAAGGTGGTCCGGCAAAGACCTTATGGTATTTGCCAATTATACCAAAATTCAAACGTATATTTGCAAATCCGAAGGATGCAGAGCATATGTTGTGGCATCATAATGGGAGGAATAAAGACGGTAAATTGCGACATGTATGTGGCTGATGCTCCCCAATGGAGAAATATTGATAGAGATTTTCCAGATTTTGGTAGAGAACCTAGGAATTTAAGACTAGGACTTTGCACCGATGGAATTAATCCCTTTGGGACGTTAAGTACCCAACATAGTACTTGGCCGATAATGTTAGTGATTTATAACCTACCTCCCTGGCTTACCACAAAGAGTAAATACATTTTACTCACGATGTTAATATCGGGTCCTAAACAACCAGGTAATGACATTGATGTGTATCTAGCGCCATTAATAGATGACTTGAAATTATTGTGGGATGTTGGAGTACAAGTTTTTGATGCAGCTAGTGGTTCAAGATTCCAAATGCATGCTATGTTGTATTGCACAATTAATGATTTCCCTGCTTACGGGAACTTGTCAGGTTATAGGTTGAAGACTGATAAGGGGTGTCCCGTATGTGGTGATGACACCGAGTCTTAGTGGCTCGAGAACAGTGGAAAATATGCATACATGGGTGGTCGTAGATTTCTAAAAGTCGATCATCCTTATCGTAAGAGGAGGAAGGCATTCTATGGTAAAACGGAGCACCGATCGGCCCCCTTGGTTTTGAGTGGAAAAGAGTATCACAAACAAGTTCAGAATATCACTAGAGAGTTTGGAAAACCGTATATACCACCACCAGAAGGGGTATACCACACAAAGAGGTCCATCTTTTGGGACCTACCTTATTGGGAACATTTGTCTGTTAGGCATTGTATTGATGTCATGCATGTGGAGAAGAACGTATTTGATAGTATTTTAGGCACTTTGTTGAACATTTCCAATAAGACTAAGGATGGCGTCAAAGCTAGACATGATATGGTTGCTAGAGGGCGTTTTGAGGTAAATCCAATTGTGAAAGGGAAACGTACCTACTTACCCCCAACTAGCACAACTTTGTCTAGAAATGAGAAGATGACAGTGTGCGAGTCTTTGAAGGGTTTAAAGGTTCCATACGGGTATTCCTCTAACATAAGTCGTCTTGTTTCAATGAAAGATCTGAAACTGATGGGCATGAAATCCCATGATTGCCATGTTTTGTTGACCCAGTTATTGCCTGTGGCTATCCGATCTGTTTTGCCTAAGCATGTTAGACAAGTCATCACAAAGCTATGCAAATTCTTTGATGCAATTAATTCAAAAGACATTAATCCAGAGTTTCTGGATGAATTACAGGCCGATGTTGTGGTGACACTTTGTGAACTAGAAATGTATTTTCCCATAAGTTTCTTTGATATTATGGTTCACTTGATTGTTCATTTGGTGAGAGAAATAAAACTTTGTGGCCCGGTATTCCAGAGGAATATGTGGGCGATGGAACGGGAGATGGGGACCTATAAGAGACGAATGAAGAATCGGTACCGACCTGAAGGTAGTATTGTTGAAGCAACAGTTACTTGTGAGACACTTGGATTCTGCCAAGATTATTTGACGAGTCTTCAACCTATTGGACTTCCTACATCTCGACATGAGGGCAGACTTCAAGGTAAGGGTACCGTGGGAAGGAAGGTTATTAGTTGCGATTATGAGTCATTTAATATGGCACATTTGTATGTTTTGCAACACATGACAGAAGTTCACCCATATTTAAATGCTCACTTTGCTTTAATAAAGAGACAAAATCCATATAAACGTGAAGCTTGGTTGATTAGTGAACATAATAGAAGTTTTGCCCATTGGTTCAAAGAAAAGGTGATGAATGACTTGTCAAACAAAACACATAATGTAAGTGAGAATCTACGATGGTTAGCATATGGCCCGAAGTCTAATATCCTATCTTATGAAGGGTATGATATTAATGGCTTCTGCTTTTATACGAGTCGTCGGGATGAGAAGAGTACAATGCAGAATAGCGGTGTTACAGTTATTGCATCATCTGTGGAGTACGTCGGAAAGGGTAAGAAACCAATTGATATAACACAACCATATTATGGGATAGTCGAGGACATATGGGAGCTAGACTATGTGGACTTTTCTGTTCCCGTATTTCGATGTAAGTGGGTCGACTGTGAGAAAGGTGTCAACATTGATGATATGGGTTTTATTTTGGTCGATTTCAACGTTGTGGGACATATAAAGGACCCTTTTATTCTTGCATCTCAAGCTAAACAAGTGTTCTACATCAAAGATCCTTTGGATAAGAGTCGCTTAGTTGTCCGTTATGGTAAAAGGCGCATACTCGGGGTAGATGGTGTAGTTGATGAAGAAGAGTACGATCAAGTTGATGAACCTTCTCCTATTTCTTCACATTCTCAAGATGCGCAAGTAATACGAGACGAAGTTTATTTGCGCGTGGATCATAACGAGGGAATATGGTTTGATAACCCTAAATAATGATTATTTACTAGGAAACTAGTTTGTAATAATGCTTAGGAATACGAAGCTCTTTAGTCTAGTTAAGCATACAATCTTATTTATTTTTACTATCTTATACTTATAGATAAGTTATTTATTTTTAATGTTAAAAAGTTATTATTATATTCATAGGATTAATGATTTTGCACATGCTTTCTCATGGGCTGAATATGCCAAGCTGTTAGATTGTTTTGTGCTTTTGGCATTTTCATACGCCTTGTAACCCTGTATGTTGAAAGTGTCATGCTTGATCATATCGACTATAAAATTTTACATCTTACAAATTCATACTTGTAAACATAGCACGACATGGCAAATCTAACGCTACTTATGCACTCGTACTAGGCCAAGAGTCAGGCCCCCAAGATTATTCCGAAATAATATGAAATGAAGAAAGCATCTCAATTTCATACTAACATTTCCACCAATTCAGTTCCCACGTAGAAATCAGTAGCAATGGTTTGTTTTTTATCTTCTCCCGGCACCAGTTTTTACAAAAACATCACTATTGATCCGAGCGTCAACATCCTCGACACTATACTTGATGTATAATATCATTGTTCATTCTCTGCCCTATCATTTTTTTTGTTTTATCATATTAGTTATTGTAACTCATATTTAATTATTGCTATATGATTTATACTTCCTTTCAATTTATTTCAGGTGTTTAATATGAGTGCAAATGATGCTGGCAATTCTAGTGAAAAAAAGAAAACGAGAGGTGTGACAACTGGGCAGAGCTTGACAAGTGAAGAATTAGAGAAATTGCATATTGAATTTGATGATCTTGGACAACCGACTGGGTTTTACAAGAGTAAGTTTGCAACTGACATGGGAGTTTTAGTACGAAATATCAAGATCACATACCAAAGTTGGAAGAAGGTACCATGGGGTGAAAAAGAAACGCTTTGGAAAGATGCAAAGGTAACTACAAAAATTTATAAACTTTTTGTAAAACTTCTTAAAATATACTCCCTCCGTTTTTTATTAATCTTCTCATTTGTTGAATATATGTGAGCAGTCTTTTAATAAAATGGAAACATTAACAAGATATGAAGGGAGTATTAATTTAAGTTTTTTCTATATATCATTCTCGTCCTCTAAATCAACTAAATTTATGTAATAATTTTTATGTTTCTTATACTCTGTATTATATCTCTTTAGTTCTTTATATAAGATATGTCATTCTTAATTTCTCATGACAAACAATGGTACTTGGTAATAAATTTTGAATCCATGTTCATTGTTCAGTTGTCCACTACGGTCAACTACTGCTAGTCTTTGATGGAACTTGCTGTTACATGTTCACTGTTCCAAATCTTATTGACTTACTTCATTCATAATCTAATTGGGAACACACGAGCATCCTTAATCTGAAGATTGGATAGTAGCATTCAATAATCTTTATGTTGCAGTCCACCTTAATTTGTAGTTTCCTTCAATAATACTTACGACCAATAATTAAAGTTTCATTAGCAAACACATGAGTACGGGTTAATATTGTACAGTAGACAATATACATTGGAGCAGCTTAAATAATGACTTAATAGCACGTATCACTTGTGAAAACACGGAAGCTTATTCACTAACATGCTACTTTGTTTCCTTTTACAGAATACATGGAAGCTTGATGATGATAAACAAAAGATTATTCTGAAGATATTATCTGGAGCATTGAAGGAATTCAGGTCGAGATTAACACGCACTTATATTACCAAGACTCTAAAACCTAAGGAAGGAGAAATTATTGGTGATAGTCCGGTGGGTAAGTATAAAGCTATCACAAATGAGATTTGGGAAGAGTTTAAAAAGCAACGCATGGATAAGCGTTTTCTAGTGAGTACTTTATTTTTTATTAAATTAAATATTTAATTAATCTTGTGATAATATTTAGTAATGATGGGTATGAAATTGCATACCAACATTGTAGGTAATAAGTGCAAAGGCTCGAGCCTCCCAAAGAATGAACTTACATCCTCATTATTTGGGAAGAGCGGGATATACCGGTAAAAAGGAAAAGTGGTATAAAGAAGAACTTGCTCAAGCCCTTACAGGCGAACAATTGGATAATCATGATTCTGATCCTACTCTCTCACAAGAATCAGTTACTTTGGTTGATGAACGCTTTAGTGATCGCGGTTATTTATGGATAAAAGCACATACCCCACCATCCACTTGTAGACCTCCACCACGGATACAAGATGTGACCGAAAAATTCGTAAGTGAATTTTATTAATTAAGTAGTTATGAAACTACAGTGGAATCCCTCTATAAAAACCACGCCATTCATCTACGTAATTTAATTTTTAATTTAGCATGTATCCTGATTTAATTTTTAATTTTAAAACCAACTATTTTTTTCGTCAACAGTGGGTTTGGAAGGAAAAGGAGCAAAAAGGAGAGTTCATTCCTACTAGATTCGAAGATGCGTTGACAAAAGCATTAGGGAAACCAGAACATAATGGAAGAACAAGAGGAGTTGGTAGACATGTTGGTCTCCAAACATATTTCGGAAGACCGACAAGTAGAGGTTCAAATGGAAAGATTTATACTGAGGATGACATGAGGTTGCTAATGGAGAAGGTGAAGAGTGAAACAAAGGAGGAGGTGAAAAGAGAAGCTATGGAGGAGATGAATGCTATGATGGAGAAGAAATGGGCTGAATTTATGGGTAAAACGGCTTCTGTCAACCAAAATGTAGTAGCTTCTGCTGAGTATTCTTTGTCGCATCGACAAGAGGAGAGTAGTAGTCATTCGACACATTATACTGACCCTTTTGTTAAATTAAAGGTAACATCATTTTTAGAACTTCTTAAAAAGCATTATTATTGGTCTGACTTCATAGTTTTTATTATATTGTCTGGTCTTTATAATGTGCTAATAGGAATCTGTTCATTGTCGACTTGCTGTGTATATGAATGGGGAATTGATCATTGTTGCCGAAGGGATGGTTTCACCATGGGTAAAAGGTAAAACTGTACACAACAAACCATTAAGCATGGAAAATGCCCATGTTTCGATTGATAGTGTTATTCGAGCCGACGCACCTCTTCCATTGCCATGGAATGGATTTACAAATGTCGGTGAAGCGGAAGGAAGCTTTTCACAATGGCCTAAATCTTTGATTTTAATGGGAAATGAGGTAAATGCGTACACAACCCTTCATAATTTTATATTTTAACATATTATATTGCCTTGCATTTTCAACTGATTCACCATATGTACTCAAAATTTTGTTTCAGGTCAAATCTAGCAATGAAAAGTAAAGAAAAGACGAGGCCAAGTACACGAGGGAGTATGCTAATAAAGCTCAAAAACTTGTAAGTTCATCCGTTTTTGTTTTAACGCCGGTTAATATGAACAAGATCATCATTTATTTCCTTGATATATTACATTTGTTTAATTTGAAGGTTATGTGGGTTGAACAGATCAAAGGAAAAGACATCGCTCAAGGCGAGGAGCAAGACATTAGACCTCTTAATGTGATAGAGGTTGATGGATTGGATCATTATTGTCAAGCCTTGGAAAAAAAGTTATGTTCCTTTCCCAAAGATGAAGTCATTAAGATGGTGATCGATGAGTCAGTTTATAATTATAAAGAAGGTAACACGGTGTCCTACTTGACCATTGTTGAAATTAGGCAAATGTTCAGAAATCAATGGTTAAATGTTGTTGTCCTTCAAATATGGGGAAGGTATGTAAAATTCTATATATATTTACTCGTTATTTTTATATTAATCCAGATTACTAATTATTAAACTCATATTATGTTGAAATTGTAGTTTCTTATATCAATGTGCGACTGAAATCGAAGCAGCGAATGTAGTTGGATTTATGTGTCCCGTAAAACTCTTAGATTACATGCATAATACGCGACAATGTGAAGATTATATAATGCATGTTATGAAGATTCAAGAGGGAAAGAAATATATCATGGGTGCATTTTATGAAGGGTAATTATTCATAATTTTTTTTATTATTTTTATTATTTGTTATTTCCTAATACTAACATTATGTATGAATTTCAATGCATAGAAATCATTGGATGTTGATCGTTATTTGCTTGGAGCTGAACACTATGTATATTTTGGATTCACAACAAAGGACACAAAAAAAGTTGAGCATAAAAGGAAGACTAAAAGCTGCTTGGCTTTTACGTTGTGTTAATGGAGGAAGGCGTAATTTTGCTAAAAAGAACAATCAACTTCAAATTAAAGTGATCGAGGTAAGTCAACTCTAATTAATTACTTTTTTCCAACTATCTCAAATGACATTCTTAATATAGTTTAATTAACACTATACAATTTTACAAATTTAGTGTCCCCAACAACCAGAACATTACGAATGTGGTTATTATGTCATGAAATGGATGTATAACATAACATTCTACTACTCAAAGGGCAATGAGGAACAATTTGAGAAGGTATTTCTCGTTTGATTATATTTTTATAATAGTTTATATATTCTTTTTAAAATCAATTTCTTATTATTTATTTTCGTAAATGCAGATTATTGGAGATTCAACCATGTCACTTGAGGATATGAATGAAGTTAAAGAGGTGTGGGCTACAAAATGTTTAGAGAACATGTAGCTTAGATTAGATTATTGAAATTTTGATTGTTGGCGTGAGGTTGCTGATGAGAATGTACACTTGGATCTTTTGTTGGCAAACATTGATGTAACTCTTTTTTCGGTTAGATGTAAGGTTGTTACGATGACAATGCAGGAAGCATTTGGTTGGGTTGTTAATTGCCAAATTTTGCAGGATATTACATCTATATTTATATTTGGTTAATGACAAAATTACGGAGAGGTGCTGGCAAAATTCAGCCAGCTAATTTGGATTTTTTTTTAAAAAAATTATATATTTAAAGTGACGGTTCTTAAATTGCAACCGACATGATAATTTACTTTTATATGTCGGTTGTTACAGTAAAGCTAACATCATACGCAATACAATAATGGCGGTTTTATAATCATAACAGACACCATAGTTGACTGTATAGTGGCGGTTTTATAGTCACAACCGACACTATAGATCACCCAATAGTGGCGGTTACACCCTTAGAACCGACACAATAGATACTGCAATAGTGGCGATTGCAAACTTAGAACCGACACCATAGCTTATATAGCTTACTCTATGGTGGCGGTTTTACAACCGACACAAACATTATATGACCCCAGCAGTAACGTCGCTACAAAACCGCCACTATTGAGCTAATACAACCGCCATGGTAGGGGGTTTTTGTAAAAGTAAAAAACCTATTTAAAGAAATAAAGACTTTGAAATGGGTTTGTTACAATTCAATTTGGCAATTGGACTCATGTCTCTTTTTCTCATTTGAAAAGTGTTCTTTGTTGAAATCAGAGAAATTATTTTAGTCAAAACACTTGTTTATAATTCTTGAAAGTTTTCTCCTTGAACCGTATCAGAAACCATGGTGTCACAGTGACTAGCACTGTGACATGGTTTTGCAGTGTTTGTGACAAGGCTAAGAATGTTTCAATACCTCATTTACAACATTTTACTAGGGCTATGGCTTCTTCATCTTGATCAACATTGAATCATCTTGAGCAGATCTTGGGTTCATAAATAGCTATCAAATATAACTAAGAAGCAAACATTAAAATGCATTTAAACTTGGCATCATCAACCAAGTAGTTCTAACAGTGCACATTAATGATCCAGGTTATTTTCACATTGCGGTGTGATGAAAATTCGACGCCTGTGGCTGCGGTCCAGGGTCAATAGGTGGATTTTTGTAGAGCAGGTTGGTAAACTGAGTCTACTGAGGTAACCGCTGCGGTGGCCCTCCGGTTTCTCTTGTGCTCTAACTCTATATGATGCATTTTCATTAGCATGTGACTGACCCGGTAACTGTTTCAAAACTGTTGTGATCCATTCGGGAATGGTGAGCAGTGATCGAAGGTACTCCTTTAGAGCATGCATGATGGGGGAACCATGGGATTACGCTTATTTACTTCTGCTGTAATGATGGTCTAGTTATGACATTAGTGATGGTCTTTTGAGATGATTGGTACTTGTGTGGGACGGATGGTATGCCATCCGGTTTGATTATGTATAATGTGATATACTTTAACCGGTGGTATACTTTAACCGGTGGTGAATGACATGCCATGTAATAAACTAATAATCTTGTCCATCAAAGTTACGAATTCAAGACATCGTAACATTCTGCTATTTTGCTACGTATTTGGTTTGAGGAATACTTAAAATTCACCATACTTATACACACATGAACTCTATATAACTTACAAAGTTACAACTTACAAGTATTAAAAAGCGAGAATAAACACAAAACCCGGAAAAATTCGGGTATCAACTACTAATTATATTATACGGAGTATTACAAAATTTCCTCTTTCTTCTTAGTTTCCAATCGGACAACCCGACACTCCAGGCAGTGGAGACGGACAATTGTAACGGTGGAAGTGGACCATGACAGTGTTAGAACTGGTGTTTGTCGGTGGTAATTGGGTAAATAGTTGATAGATGAGTATTTGGGGAATTCCCTTTCTTATGGTAACCAAACAATTTCTCAGTATGTTCTTCACGATTTCCGCTTCTCTCTTATTCGCTCGTACAAAGATAATACCATGAACCACTTCCGCTCTTCGCTCCCTACAGATGCCTTTGCTAAAGGAGACAGTTATATACGATTCTCAAATTTCCTTACCCACATAGGATACGATTTTGGCCAAAAAAGAAACGTATATACAAAATTCGTATACAAAAATTTCCGTATACCATAATATTCGTATAATAAAAATTGTATATCATATCGTATTCGTATCGCGAATTTTTGGTCACTCCTAGTCGCAGCCACTTTTCCTCTCATTTATGGTAAAGCAAAAAATCTAACGAGATCCTAACAAAATATTCAAATATTCAAATATTCCTCTCATGACAGTCACATCTGGACTTGGAAGTGACGGTAAACTAGAAGTTGCAGTGCCATTATTATATCTACTCCTCCTTTATGGATAGCAGTACTTCACCCGTTATAAATTGCAAGTTATCTTCATCAGTTGCCATGTCCTCTGAAGAAAATCAAAGACGAGACCTCAAGCGTCGTCAGGAGCCATCGATTGGTAGCACTACTTCATCTACTGATTCAAATTCGAATACAATGGTATGTTTTGATTTTGATTTTTATGAAATAAATTGATTTCTAAAGTGGTAGTCATTCTCAATATGATCATGATAACTCATGTTCCGAATTCTCCAAATATGATAAATCAGACTATTAAGAGCTGCTGCCAATACTTGCCTACATCTTCGATTATACAGTTTGAATGGGATTCTGATTCCAAACGGTTTAACTTTCTTTCCACAGCCGGGCAATTTTTACTAAACCTAATTATTTATGAGTTGATGCATCAAATTTTAGTGCAACATGCTTACATGTTCTTCTGTTTTTTGCAGATCAAACCATTGGAGATGGCATGGACTTGTGAAGATACGAATTTCCTTAAGAATGTAATATCGGACTTCTCCTGTGGAAAAGACCATTGGGAGCATAGAGCAAAGTACTGGGACAACGAATTTTGGAACGCTATTGCCGGAGAATACAACAAAAGAGCAAACGCAGCTAATGTGAAAGGAGAAGGGAAGAAAATACAGGGTCATAGTGCGGACCAAGTTATTGATAAAGCTTTTGAATTACTAACGGAATATTCCTTGACTCAACGGGTACGTCGTATTTTTAAATGGGGTTTATAAATTTGCGGGCTTCTTTGGGTTTTAAGCCCTCGTTTGAATATATTGTGCTAGATAATGAATTATGAACTTGACGAATGCTTCCATGATGTACATCCTGATGTTCACCTTTGGGTTTTAAGTACTAGATAATGTGCTTTTATGAATTATGAACTTGGGCGGGCTTCTTTGGGTTTTAAGTCCTCGGTTAAGTCCTAGTTAATACACTGATGCTATACTGGCAGTTATGTAAAATGTGATCTTGAGATTCAGCAGCATTACCACATAAACAACACATATCAGAATCACATACACCCCATTTGACCAACTTATCTCTAGTAAGAAGAGCTTCTCTGCAAATTAGCCACATAATAAAAGAATGTTTAGGATAAATCCAATTACTCCAAATGCTCTTGCTCCATGTAACTTGAGTGTGCTGTCCACAGAGCCAGCTAAAACAATCAGCAGTAGTGTAGATTTTATTTGAACCCCTCCATTCATTCTCATCAAACCTTGCTTTAATTAAATCTTTAACTTCACATATTCTCTTCCAATGCCAACTCGTATTATTCTGTATTTTTGTTTTTGTTTGTGGTGTTAGACAATAGAATTTTTGTTTTTGTTTGTGGTGTTAGACAATAGAATATTATGTTTCCGTATTATGCTCATATCTCCTCCTTGATAGGCTCCTAGAATATGGCTAATGTAATTGTGCATATATCAAAATACCCTTTATGATGTAACGTTGTGGTAACGTCTTTACGCTGTTGTGTATTATTCTCTTATGGTTATGGTCTTATGGGTTATGGGGTTATGTCTTATGCTTTTTTGTCCTTATGGTCTTCTGGGTTTATGGTCTTTATGGGTTATACACTGTTGTGCAAAATAGATGTTGAATATGTGCAAGAGAACAAAGAGCACGCACGCAAAAAGGACTTGTGAGGCCTGCGAACGCTTGAAAGCATACATTTCAAATCAACATTCAAGAATTACAGAACGGTTTTCTCATTCCTTGTCTGACGGTAGCCATAAACGTCAAAAAACAAATAGTGTTGGCATCAACTCGGGTCAAGCTGTTAGCCATGAACGTATTAGTTTTGCGACTATTGGCAACAACTTGGGTCAAGCTGTTGAGATGGGTGAAAGTAGCCATGCTATGAATGATGCCTGTGGGGATGTGGCTGTGGCTATTTCTAGACTCCTGTTTAATTTGTGGGAGGAAAAGTTGCTGTCAGATGATGAATATCCTCTTCTGTTGCGTACAAGGACGCTTGCTGAAGGACTGTGGCCATCAACGCTACTGTGTATGAATCATACAAAAGAAAGGATAGTAAGTATGCTTAAAGGGTGTTTAAATTGCTCAGGGAAGGGTTCGAAGGAGCAGATGACCCCTCTTAACGAGTTCGAAGACAAGCGCTAGACTATCCATGCTTATGTTGCTGTTCCTTGATTATCCCATGTTCTACTCCCTCCCTAGTTTGTTGAACTTTAGTTTGTTGAACTTTCAGTCTTATGGTGCTATGACTTATGGTTACATCCTTTGACGCTTGGCCACATTTCACAAAACCAAAGAGATTGAGATTAACCCCAAAGGTAGGTATATTGTACTTCCCTTAATAATACAAAAATACTACGGAGTATTTCCTTAATACTTCACAAATATTAGTGTTTACCATAATACTATATATCAATCGATTGATAATATCTCTATACCACACATCTCAACCATCTCAACTAAATGTTTTCTTTATAGAGATATTATCAATCGCGTATTTTCCATTGGTGAAAAATAACTTGTCAATATTTGTTCGCAAGTGGACGTACATGTCCAGTATCGAGTTAATCGTAATAGAAGTAATCATCCAAACAACATTTACAATGTGGGATTAATAAGTACGGAGTAATATTGAGTAGTTTAATTTAGAGGGCCTCACCTATTCGAAGAATGATCACAAAATAATGCCTCCGATAAATTAATTGATGCTTTCGATAAATAAATTTATGCACATGTGTGAGACGAGACTAATAAGAAGTGACCCAATACTATCCTTCATTTAAAAATAATGAACATGAGAGTATAATGAACTATATTCAAACTATGTATTCTATAATGAACATAATAGTATATTCTTTGTAATGTTTACAAATTAAGAACCATAGGCCCATATAATACATATGGTATAAAAATGAAATAATAGGTATTATACATATAACACATGGTTTCAAACTTAAAATCTTAGGTTTTGTTAAAAAAAAACTTCGTATCATAGTCTTGTAAATATTACTTTGTATCACAGCAGAACAATACTTAACTTACGGCTAATTACAATATAAAATCGAGCTTCTCAATTGACAATTATTTAAAAGAAAACAATAAAAACCACGAAAAAAAAATCAAACATGAAATTGTGGCCTCTTCACAACTCGAGTAAAAATTCACAGCATGCTTCCATTACAGAGGTAATCTATAGGCGTTAGTTCTTTTGATGCAAATTGCTTGTGATATTTTGTAAATTTTTTCTAATGAACTTGCATATAGTAAAAATTTTAGCAGACTTCCATGTTGCGTCACGAGTAAAAATATCTTATTCAATAACTTATGAATTTCTATCTTTAATGCGATATTTAGTATTTATCTTTATTGTATTCTTATTTATTTATATCTTATGATAAAAACTATACATTTATACGGTATTGTGTTATTTGATATTGATATATATTTGATATATAAATATTTGTGATTTATGATTTTGATCGAGAAGTAAATCTAGAATGCAAACCCATGTGATAAGTAAGCTATTGTTCTTCGATAATCATCATTTACATGACTGGTGGTGCGGACTGCGTGATCCCCTATTGAATTTATTTGGAAATTTAATTTTAGAATTTTTAAGAATTTATTTGTAATTTATGTTAATTGTTGAGGTGTTTATATTTATGAAATTAAAGCTATGATTTTGGTTATGATTGTAAGTTTGTGAATGCTTGCAACTTTCAATTTGTTAAATGTTTTCGTATTCGACTTGAATGTTCATGTCCTGAATTCCTATTAGCTTGCTGTAGTTGGATGGAGAATTTGCAGTTCATATTCATTGACCTTTGCTGATTTGGTGGATAATTAGATTTTTATGAGGATCAATTGTTGAACACTACCTTATAAATACACCTCTTTGCAAACTACTACCTTTGACTCATTTTTTTGTTCAACACTCCCTTAAACATGCGTTTTTATGTTAAACACTCCCAAAAACCAATTTCAGGCAAAAAAAGTCAATTATACAGTGTTGACCACCGGAGGCACGTGATGACTTATTGTTTCCCCCTTTAATCCACTCCTCATTAATTACCAAATCCATTAATTAAAAGGATTGCAAATGATTAGAAGTTCTCACACCTAACTTACTAAATTACCACCATACATAGTAAACTTGGTAAATAACAATCACAAGAAGAAATTTGACGATAAACTTAAGCCACGCCTCATTATTTTTGAGTTGTATGACATCCGTGCTTAACGTCTTGCATTCCTCATTTACCTTCAATATCTCACAGTCATTTTGCCGCTTCACTTCTTCAAGTTGATGCAGTATACTTCTCGCTTGAGTAATCTCGATATCCATGCTCTTTTTCTCATCCACTAACCTATTTATAACCTTCCTCTGCCACTCAGTCATTTGTTCATCAACCCATTTGAAGAAATTGCATCCACGCATTTGAGTCTCGGGATTATAGAATTTGCAAGTAAGAAACTTTGTTCCCGGATTTTGTGAAGTCCAAGAAGTCCGTAATGCTGCTGGAATTGAACAATTACATGTCCTTGTTATATTATAGGAAGAAGAAGAAGAGCTATTACTTGACATATTTTTTTAGTATTAAGAGAGAGAAAGAAGAAGGTTAATAAAAAGAAAGAAATAAAGAAGAATGGTGAAGCAGGGAAGAATGGTAGAATGGTTAATAATAAAGAGTGAAAAAGAGTTTTGGAGGGAAAATTATAAAGGGGGCAAAACAAGTGGGGGGAAATCAGAGTGGATTAAAGGGGGAAACAATAAGTCATCACGTGCCTCCGGTGGTCAACACCGTATAATTGACTTTTTTTGCCTGAAATTGGTTTTTGGGAGTGTTTAACATAAAAACATATGTTTAAGGGAGTGTTGAAAAAAAAAATGAGTCAAAGGTAGTAGTTTGCAAAGAGATGTATTTATAAGGTAGTATTAAACAAATGATCCTTTTTATGACGTTAAGAATTGTTGTATTATACGGAGTAGTACAAAGTATTTTTTGTCAATAGAAAGAGAGTAGTACTAACTACTAAGGACGGACTGAGGAAAGTTGTTTACAAAAATCTGCTTGAACTACTCCTAACCCCACAGTCGACTGAGTCGAGTCATCTAAAATTGCAGCATCCGAATTAAGCTTGAACTGACCCAAAATATTTTAGAAACCCAACCCGACAATACAAATCGGCCGACCCATGAATAACCCAAAATCGAATCATTATTGACCCGATTGGAAAGAGAACTTAATTACTCGAATTTTTTTTATTTATTGTTAGAAGTAACATTTCAAAACAACAAAAAACGGGTCCCCCTCCCGGCACGACATCGACGATGACGAGCCTCCCCTCTCCCCTCTCCTTTCTGTTTCCGCATCCACCACCGTGTGCCTCACCACCACTGCGCCACCGCGCTGAACGTCGACAAAGAACGCTTGAACCGACCTGCCGGTATGTAAATTTAGTTTTAATTGTTTTCTTTTTCGATTAATTGCAGCGTTAATTATTAGGGTGTTTTCGATTGTTGGCTTGATACTTGATTATATAGCAGCACTTAGTTGAATCATTTATGGCCTAGAATCGTTATGGTTCGAGTGTGTGTCTACCGTGTGCGTATACTGTCCTTCTTCTCAATTCAGCAACCTAGGTTTGTATTTCTAACCCTTAAATTTTGGGGTTTTAGAATTGTGTGGCTGAAAGCCTGAAATTGAGATGTTAATAGCATGAAAATTGAGGGTAATTTGTGATTAACTAATACTTTTGAGATTAATTCCTGCAATATCTGTACCAAGAGCCTCTTGCCTAATTTGTGGTGTAATTTGTGATTTAGGTATTTTTTGCATTTACAATTTTGAAGATGACCCGTTTTGAAGATTTAGAAGCGGGTTTATCAAGTGAGTCAGATGATGAGTCCCATAAAGACGACGGGGTGTTGAGCAAATATAAAATGAGGGGTTATGGTTGACAGGCTAAATCGCACACCTATCAAAGATAACCAACTGGCCTAAACTAATGCAGTAAAGGAAGTCGGGATCGTATCCAGAGGGAGACTAAAGAAATTCTATTTGCTAATTTATAGTCTGTCTAAGTAACAAATGGGGGTTTTGATTGTTTGTTATCTAAACTACAAGTAGTGAAGGAAAGAGAAATAAAGGTAAGAGAAATAAAGGAAGAAAGTTTATTAAAATATAATAAGATAAATAGCTAGGATATCGGGTTACCACGGTCAACGACGGTCAATGATAGAATCAAAAGGTTAACATAAACACGGTTTGAAGGGTAATGGATAGTTCCTTCCGGTCTACTATTCACCCTAGAATTACTAATTTAGCTTTCGCTCTAATTAGGGCATTCTATTGTTCGCTGCAAGTTCTACCTTTTCCGTATCTTACGATCTAGGTCAAGGTTTAATAAACTAACAAATCGGTCACATGCATTTAACCAATTTACTAACAATTAATGCAACGATTAACAATACAAACCAATAGTTATGAATTAACTAATAATCTAACAATATATCATCGCATAACCGCAGTCCCCCTAAATCCTAGCATAGAAGAATTAGCTACTCATGCTGTATCTAATGAAATTAACTACAACAATAAGAATTGAATTAAACATGGCTAAAGACAACGATTAATAGACAAGGAATTAAAGAACGAGAATAAGAGAAATGAATTGATATAAAAGAGGATTCAATACCAAAAAGAAAGGAGAAAGATCGATTCAAAGTATTAGATCTGAAGTTGCTAAAGAAACGTAGAATGTTTACAGTGTCAAAAGATAACCTAATTATTCTGTCTTATAAGGCTTAAATACTAAATACATAAGCTAGAGTAATTAAGTAACTAATGGGCCAAAGCCACGAAATAACTGTCTGATTACTAGAACTAGTCGATCGACCAAATGGTGTAGTCGATCGACTAAAAAGGATGTCGTGATGATTTTAGTCGATCGACTAATGAGCTCTATCGATCGACTAAATTCTTCAAGTGGTCGATCGACAACTTCAGGTAGTCGATCGACTAAAAGTCTGACGAATTTCCTGCAATGCGCACCGAACTTCAAGAGGCCGCCATTTCTTCGTTACTTGGTCAAATCATACATTTTTGGTGGCGTTGGAAAGCTAATAGGATAAGCTTTCATATCCAGTTGGAATAACTGGATTATCAATTGTAGATCTTGAGATATGACTCTTCAAAGTTGACACTAGTGACATAAGGCTCTTGAAATTCCTTCAAACTTACTTTGTTGATAGGATTTGGCTTGCATTTGCTCCTTTTTGCGTAATAACCTATAAAACTACAACACAACCCAAAGTAGCAAATAGAGGAATAATAATAGCTAAAAACTACGTAATAAGCATAGAAATGCGTGTCAAATAAGAGAATAAACGCATATGAAAGACACGCATCAAACCTCCCCAAACCAAACCCTTGCTTGTTCCCAAGCAAGCAAAGACTTAAGACGATAAAATCATCTAATGGAACGAAGAAAAAACTCAGAGCTAACTCACTTCTAGTGTCTAAACCCGTTTAATGCATAAAAGCTAACACCAAGGCACTAAACCAAATGCAAACGAGTTAGATCAATGATAAAAGAAACTGAAATGTTGACCTTGCAAGACTTGTATATATCGGACTCTCATGGGTCACTCATCACTCATCACTCATTTAAAGCACATGGTGAGAAAATTTGTAAGATAAGAGAGAAAATAGTCACTCACCTAACTGCGACCTATAAGAGCATGCATGCAATTTAACATGATAAATACCTCTATCGACCGTACATATGCATTCCAACCAACCTGGACCAAGACACATGCCGAGGACTTACATTTAGTGTGTGGTGAGGTAATAGGGTGAAAAGGGGCACAATAAATTTTTGGATATGTGGAGGTAAAGCCAAGCTAGTACAACCGTAACCAATTAGTGACTCATCCGCCTTATAAACCCAATTTAAAATTAAGATCCATGCCAAATTTGGCATAACTCAATACACACAACACTGACTCCCCAAAAATGTATAAGGACAAGCATGGGAGTATAAACATTTCCCTTTCTCTTCTTTTTCAACACTCAACAACTCTTTTATTTCATGTTATTCCTTTTTCCGAGTGTTGGTTTTTTTCTTCTTCTTTTTTTTTTTTTTTTCATCTTCATTCTCAAATTAGCAACCCTCTTCTCATTGCAAGACTGAAATACCAAACTAAGGAACGATCATTCTCAAAATTTGAAAAATCATAAAAATACAAAAACATGTTTATTTTTGCATTTAGGTCGAGTCGGAACGGTTGATAACAATGATGAAACCGCTTCTATGCTTTTACTTTAGTCTAAGCCTTGCATCGTTAATGCCATCATGTACAACCATTTGCATAATATACGAGTTTTTGATTAAAATTTACTGAACGAATAGACTTGACTTGATATCGGCAACCTACTTAAACATTCTAAGGAATTAGAGCCTTCATAAACTGATGACATTCATGATCAGTTTCATTTAGGATGTGAGTAGGACTCCTTATAAGGCATGTAACATTAATTTGCATAAGCATGATATCTACCTCTTTGTGCCTGTATGCATTCGGTTTGTGGAAGGTGACACATGTGGAGAGGCAAACCCTTTTTTCTCATATTTTACCCTTAAACTTCACTAGCCAAATTGACCTATTTTGACCATATTTTAAACTACAATCCAAAATTAGCCTACCTTAGTCAAGCTAGTTTAATTGTTTGTATTGGGTACGTATTTGATCGTTAGTTTGGTATTTCAGCTTTTCAATGAGAAGAGGGTTGCTAATTTGAAAATGCAATAAATAATGCAAATGGATGCAAAACACAGACACATGCATACCCTCCCCAAACCAAAAACACACAATGTCCTCATTGTTTTCAACAAACAATAAGCAGCATCAAAAATATACAGAAAAAGGTACGCAAAACAAGGTGAATGGAAATGAATTTAAATTAAATGGAAGCAAACTTACAAAATTATACAAGATAGACCTCCCCAAACCAGCCAACAACAAAGGGAGTTCGTGGGCAGCTACCACTATTCAGCGACCCTTATCCAAATACGGGTAAGAGTATGCGTTCAAGGCCCTTAAAAGCTTATCATAACTCTGTGCATGATCCTCACAAGATAATAAATAGTAAAAGGGAAAAATCAATACATATAGAATAAACCATTGTATCTTATTAATTTTCCCACGATGACGTTGACAGTAAACAACCAGGGTATTCCACTTAACAACAATAAGTTGAATGTTAATATTCCTATCACAAATGATCTCATATATGTCTGGTGGTCTACCTTTTGGTGAGTCATAATCATCAATCTCCTCAAATGCATTCTTTTTAAGAACAACAAAAGCAGATAGGTGGTCTTGATCGAGAGTTAAACTAACAATGGTTGGATGCGATTCAAACTCATCTAAGAACGCATAATTAATATTTGAGGAAAGAGGATTAAGCTCGGGTTTCGTTACCTCAATCATGCAAGAGGTGGACACCAACCTATTTACCGTCTGGATCTCGTCAGTAGTAAGCTCTCTACCTTCCAAAGCAGCCTCTAACATATCCAACACAACGTCATTGGTTCCCGAGTCATCTGCACAAGCATCTAAAGCAATCAAAGCCTCTAACGGGTCCCTTATCATGGAACCCAAATAAACATTAGAAATGGACTCATCAGTGACATCTAGAACATAAGAAGTGTCCATAATAGCCTCACTGACATCAATTATCTTCAGTTTGTCAAAAGTGGGCTCAATCACCATGTCTTTACTCTTATCGCTCACAAAAAGGGGAAATTGGGGCTTAACACTCTCAAGGGAAAACCACTCAAAAAGTTCTAATACCTCATCAACAGGTTTCCCACTGAAGTCCCCCTTACCTATGGAGTTCAGGTATGCTTGTGTTGGGTCATTTATACCCTGGATAATAAACAGGCAAACTTGGAGGGAAGAAAAAACTCCATGATGTAGTGTATCAATCCATTCCTTGATCCTGTCTATATAAGTACCAAAACATTCGTTCTCATTCTGCGGGAATCTAATAGTAGATAGCATGAGAACGGTCTCAAGGAACGGAAGTTCCCTGAACCAAAAGACAAACTAAATAAAAAACAAATAAAATAAACCGTCTCCCCGGCAACGGCGCCAAAACTTGACAGGCTAAATCGCACACCTATCAAAGATAACCAATAGGCCTAAACTAATGCAGTAAAAGAAGTCGGGATCGTATCCACATGGAGACTAAAGAAATTCTATTTGCTAATTTATAGTCTGTCTAAGTAACAAATGGGGGTTTTGATTGTTTGTTATCTAAACTACAAGTAGTGAAGGAAAGAGAAATAAAGGTAAGAGAAATAAAGGAAGAAAGTTTATTAAAATATAATAAGAGAAATAGCTAGGATATCGGGTTACCACGGTGAACGACGGTCAATGATAGAATCAAAAGGTTAACATAAACACGGTTTGAAGGGTAATGGATAGTTCCTTCCGGTCTACTATTCACCCTAGAATTACTAATTTAGCTTTCGCTCTAATTAGGGCATTCTATTGTTCGCTGCAAGTTCTACCTTTTCCGTATCTTACGATCTAGGTCAAGGTTTAATAAACTAACAAATCGGTCACATGCATTTAACCAATTTACTAACAATTAATGCAACGATTAACAATACAAACCAATAGTTATGAATTAACTAATAATCTAACAATATATCATCGCATAACCGCAGTCCCCCTAAATCCTAGCATAGAATAATTAGCTACTCATGTTGTATCTAATGAAATTAACTACAACAATAAGAATTTAATTAAACATGGCTAAAGACAACGATTAATAGACAAGAAATTAAAGAACGAGAATAAGAGAAAGGAATTGATATAAAAGAGGATTCAATACCAAAAAGAAAGGAGAAAGATCGATTCAAAGTATTAGATCTGAAGTTGCTAAAGAAACGTAGAATGTTTAACGGTATGAAAGAGATAACCTAATTATTCTGTCTTATAAGGCTTAAATACTAAATCCATAAGCTAGAGTAATTAAGTAACTAATGAGCCAGAGCCACGAAATAACCGTCTGATTACTAGAATTAGTCGATCGACCAAATGGTCTAGTCGATCGACTAAAAAGGATGTCGTGATGATTTTAGTCGATCGACTAATGAGCTCTGTCGATCGACTAAATTCTTCAAGTGGTCGATCGACAACTTCAGGTAGTCGATCGACAAAAAGTCTGGCGAATTTCCTGCAATGCTCACCGAACTTCAAGAGGCCGCCATTTCTTCGTTACTTAGTCAAATCATGCATTTTTGGTGGCGTTGGAAAGCTAAGAGGATAAGCTTTCATCTCCAATTAGAATAACTGGATTATTAGTTGTAGAGCTTGACATATGGCTCTTCAAAGTTGACACTAGTGACATAAGGCTCTTGAAATTCCTTCAAACTTGCTTTGTTGATAGGATTTGGCTTGCATTTGCTCCTTTTTGGGTAATAACCTATAAAACTACAACACAACCCAAAGTAGCAAATAGTGGAATAATAATAGCTAAAAGATACGTAATAAGCATAGAAATGCGTGTCAAATAAGAGAATAAACGCATATGAAAGACACGCATCAATGGTGAACCCGAAAAAATTGGGGTTGATGATATAAAGGATTTACTACTCGTTGTAATATGTTTCGTACTTGTCCTCCTAATCATGTATAGATTTGGTTATGGAGAAGGATCATCCTTAGCTAGAAGTTCTTCTACCTCCTTTTACATGAAGAGGGGTACATGAAGAGGGGGGGGGGGGCTCTTCTTTGGTATTTTGATGATGGGATAATTTTTTGGACATTCTCTTTAGGAAGAGAATCTAACCTATTTCATTATGGGAGAATTTTTTGTGTGTCTCTTAAAGAACATGTATGGTCAATGGGTTTTGTCAACCTTTGAAGGTGTATTTGTATAGGAAGTTTATCCGGTAATCGTGTACAAAAAATCTAGGAATCGGGCAATGACAATGTCTAAAGCTAGTGTGCCCTCTTTTGTAATATTGCTAATGTAATCACGCCTTCCACGTTTATATATGCAAAATTATAAAGCAATTGCTTTTTAATTTGGACCCTCTCTATTTGTGATTTGTTTTTTTACATAAATCACTCTTAAGCCTTGCAGCTCAGTTCTTATATGACTTTATGGGTATGACTGAAATTTGATGTGTAAGAACTAAGTGGTCATTTGAGTTCCTATCTGCAGATTTCAGCCGACGATGACCGACAACAATTAGGACACTAATCAGGACAATCGGGCTGTTCGTTTTAATGAGGTTGAGAAATGCGTGAAGTCGCAAATTTCCACTGCATTGGAAGGCACGTCACCCTCTGTCAAGTATCAGCTGGAGAAGATATTTCCTGAAGTCACGAGTTCGATAAAAAGTTACCTGGAAATTCGGGTGGAGAAAAAGGCTAGCAATAGCCAGTCAGGTGAAATTTCTGAATTTTATATTCATATTTGAGTTTTCCGAGTTAAACCTCCAATGCAAGTAGATGATGCCAAGTTGTATGTCTGTCACTTAAATTCGTGGTTGAATAATTAGCAAGAACACTTCATATTCCTATCTTGTATAGTTTGCTAAATGGGGTGGAGAAGTATAAACAAGATAGATGAATAGTATTATCTGAAGAGGTGATTCAATTTGATGGAACTCATAAACAGGGGTTGGAAGCTTGGAGGTGTTAGTGTGGGCATGCTGATGGTGAGTTCTGGGGGATCGGTGGTGGTGGTGGTGGTGGTATAATCAGTCCAGTGACCACCTTTCATATACACATGATTAACCCACTTGACCCATAAATGATCTTTCTTACTAGCAAGCCACCAAATATACTTCCCCAACATAGACTTATTCCATACCTTACTGTCCTTAATTCCCAATCCCCCCTCATCCTTAGGGAGACAACGAAAATACCCCGTCTATATGAAAATACTCCAACTATAAGAAAATACCCCATCTATATGAGAAGACCCCAGTTATATGTAAAAACCCCGTCTATATGAAAATACCCCATCTATCATTCCCCCCACCACCATCAGGAACCTTTCTGCAAACACTATCCACCCTATGCAGCACCCCTTTAGGTAACAAAAACACTCTTGCTCAGAAGCAATGGAGTTGGGACAGCACAGATTGAGGCGGTAAAGATTGAGGCATATGCTATACGAAAGTTATATCATCATTCTTAAACTATGTTACAAAGTGGTATCAGAGCAAGATTGAGGCGGTGTCTAACTGGGAGGCACCGAAGAGTGTAGCTGAGGTGAGAAGCTTTCTAGGTTTGGCTGGGTACTACAGAAGGTTCGTGAAAGATTTCTCAACCATAGCTAGACCTATGACGGCATTGATGAGAAAAGAGAACAAGTTTTGCTGGAGTGAGAGTTGTGAGACGGCATTCCAGATTCTGAAGGAGAGATTAACTACAGCTCCAGTGTTAGCTTTACCTGAGGGGAGTGAGAACTTTGAGGTTTATACTGATGCCTCGAGCCGGCGAGAGGAAGCAGCGAAGTCGAGTGGCCGGCGGCGAGATGACAGGCTGACGTCGAGTGGTTGGCCGCGGTGGGAGAAGATGGAGATTGGAGAGTGAGAGATTGGGTTTGTGTAATTGTGTGTTATGGATGTCGACTTGTCGTTCAAATTTGGGGAAAGTAATAAGCAAAGTTGATTTTGGGGTGTGTCCAATTAAAATGGGCCGTGTCCGACACGTATTTTTTTTTAAAAAAACCGACGACACGGTTTTCGAAGTGTCCGGAACGTTTCGAGGCGTGTCACCGGCGCGGCGTGTCCGTGTCAGACACCGTGTCCGACACGCGGAGGCCAAATTTTAGGCGTGTCCGTGCAACCTAGTTCATGGGTCGGCCGATTTGTATTCCGATTTATATTCCTATCATTTGCGTGTTGATAATGCGTTTTTTAGGCCCAAACTGAGGTGACAAACAAGACTCTAGGAAGGATTCTAAGGTGTATAGTCAGCAAGTCATTGAAGGATTGGGATTTAAAGCTGGCTCATACTGAGTTTGCCTTCAACAGATCACCATCAACAGCAACTGGTCACAGTCCATTTGAGATAGTATATGGGGTCAATCCTTTACTGCCCTATCAGCAACAAACTCTCACAATTGTATGCACTCCGTATGTATTAGCATATGAAATGTGTTGAAAATTACCATCTCTTATTTTGAGAATAATACATTTACAATATGGATTGGTAACATTCATCTATTTAAAAATAATTATTATTTTTGGTGTCATTCTTTGAGAGGCAATTGCACGTAATTAATGATGAAGTTGTCATTAATTATTGTTGCTAATTTTTTATAGGCCATTGCACGTAATTCACTAATAGAAATTGTTGTTAAAAAAATTATTTTTGGTTTCAGTTTTATATTGTTGCTGATATTTATGTTACACCCGTCTCAACTTATCGCTACTAACCCGTCCCATAAATATAAATCATAACAAAATATATCATAGTTGACTAAATATATCGTAGTTAACTTCAAACAAGAGTCGACATTCATGCAAGAAGAGAGTCAAACGATTGGTAATATAGTATACCCACCTGGGAATATATAGTTAAATTTAAATTCTGCACCTTATCTAGTTTTATAAACCAAAAATCAAAAGTTTAGCTATAAGCATTATTATATCAATCATGTGCGACTGTTGAAGTTAATAGAATATTAAGCAGAGTAAAAAATACCTTAAAATGTAGGCAATTTTAACTATTGTCCTTGGGGTCACCAACGCGTCTATTACCGTCGTCACAACATTTTAGACAGTGCCATTCAAATGACAAAATGTAAAAAAAAAAAAAATTAACAAAAAGATATTGGTTCGTAAACTTAAAGTTAGCTTTAGTCTTGTAGCCTACATTCGGGTTTCTATCAGTTGATAAAGCAATACTCGAGTCGAGTTTACTTATCTTATCGGGTTTAATCTTTTTGGGTGTTATCGGGTTCGGGCTGTATCAGTTATCAGATGTTATTAATAATCGGGTTATGTTGGATTGCATTGGGTCAATTTCAGGTGTTATGATTTTTTGGTATTTTCGGGTGTCAAACGGGTCCAATATCGGGCTAGTCGGATCGTTTTTGTCGACTCGGGTCAGGTTTTGCCAGGTCTCCACACATAAAGGTGAGATTATTTCTGAGTTGGTTAAAAGTGAAATCATTTTTTAAAAGAAGTGGTAAATCTTATATTTATTAATTCAGAAGACAATGCTGAATGGAGAATGCGCCACGTCATTTGTACAACTTTTTTTTTTGGTTATGGTGGGTCCCGTTGGTGTGCAAAGTATTTAATTTTTTCAAATCGTCTGCCAATACAACCATGCGACAATTTTCGTCTTAAAAAAATTTATGAAATAATTACATACAATCGGAATAAATAAAATTAATTGCATATAATTGGAATGAATTACAAATTGGAATAAATGAATAAATTACATATAATCGGAATGAATTACATAATTAATAATAAAATTACATAATTACGAGAATAAATTACATTTAATTACGGGAATGAATTACATATAATGGGAATATATTACAGAAATTAATGAAATTAATTATTACAAACAATGCGAATAAATTAAATAACTTAAATAATTTTTAAAACTAGATAGTACGATGTTGTTGAGCGCTTAGTGAGAGACGATCTATGTGTCGAATATGGTGAAACTCTTACTGATGTAAATCCGTCTGTAACTGAAAATGAGCATTTACCCGATAGTTGTGGTTTTAACGCATCCTATTTACTTGGAGAATGTTCATTTCCAGTTAGATCACTGATCTACATTAAACATGTAGATCACTGATATAGAACTATTAGATAATTACAATAGAATTGTAAAAATAAAATATTCATCAAAAAACATTCATACCGTCCTAAATACAAATCCGTGCAATTTTGCACGGGTTTAAAACTAGTTAAAATTTAAAGGTACGATTGTGATCTTATTCCCATCAATAATTCCATTTTTTAAATGTAAATAAAATTATGTGTTTAAATTATGAAAAAAATGAAACTTTATTTTATTCTACATAGTATATTTTTTGAGAAAAAAACGTTCAAGTTCTCTCTTCTTTTTATAATAACTCAACTCAAGTTCTCTTCTTCTAACTTAACTCAGGTTCTCTTCTTCTAACTCAACTCAAGTTCTTCTAACTCAGCTCAAGTTCTTCTAACTCAACTCAAGTTCTCTTCTTCTAACTCCACTCAAGTTCTCTTCTTCTAACTCAACTCAAGTTCATCTTACACATCTCATCCAAACCCACAAACCCACAACCCCACTAGATCAGCTAACTAGCGACCCACAGGCCACAAACCCACTAGTCTACTGGTTAATTTTAAAATGAATACAAATCCGACAAACATCCTTCATTCGAAAACCTTCTCATCCAAATGAAACCAATAAATCAAAAACAACTAACAAATAAGACAACGCCGGTATTTCTACACACACAAAAGACGAATTCTTAAACATATTAATTTTTTTATCACCTAAAACGACATATAAAGAGTAAATTTTTTATCACCTAAAACGACATATAATGAATAATGGAGGGAGTATTAGTTATAATTAATATTAGGCCGCAAGTTACATTGAAGTTAAACCTAAGAAAATAAGAGTTGAGAAAGTTAATTTATCTTTATTTAATATTATGTTGTGTTTAAAACTATATATCTAAAATGCGAAATACATATACTTTGAAGTTCAAACAATACAACGAGTTGGTTCAAAAGGACTTAGAACACATCCTTGAAGTATTTTGATTGGGGATTAAATGTGGAGCCACTGGCTCCAGGTAAAGCTACCTCAGTTACACCTGAATGGTGTGATGAAATAGCAATTGATTTGCCACGTGAACGACCAGATGAATGGCGGGTGTTGGGAACCTCAACTTGATTAGATGAACGGGGGGTGTTAGGAACCACAACCTCCCCAAGTATAGCTCTATCACTTCCTATAAAAAGCTGCTTCAAATTATGGAGACAGACATCTTGCGATGAATTTTGCGAGCGACTATTCTGAGTAGTTGATACAAAATAATAAAGGAGAAATAAATAATCAAATACGAGTAGTTCATAAATAATCAAATAGAAAACAAATAAGGGTTTTTCTCGCTTGTACTACTCGTGTTATTAGGTTTTCTCACTTATGCCCCTTCTTTTTCTTTATTCTCAGTTGTACCCTTATAGTATATTTCTTAGTCTCAACCCCAACCATCTCGATGAGGGGAAGACCGTACTCGTTGGTCTTGTAAGTGGAATCAATGAGAACAACATTAAAATATGAACGAACAACCTCTGGGTGTGCCATAAATACAAGAGTCAACTGATGGGTAAAGTCGTCACAAACCCAAAAATACACATTCTGACTCTGAACGGCAAATGCTAACATTTTTTGTGCCGGATTTCGCCTTTCTCGATCCTCGGTTCTCACTCTCTGGGCACGGTTATAGATTTATCGCCTAGTCGGTCTAGGTTTTTCCGGCTTACGCTGATGTAAACCCGCGTGGATTATGGCTGGAGGAAAATGAGCTCGAACTTGGGCGTCGATAAAGTCAATCTCGCCGTCATCAAGTTTCGCAGCATATTTATCACCGTCTCTATACTTCTTCATGGCATGATTATGTACTCCCGTAGGACCCATGTAAAAATACCCACTCCGGAGGATTGACACTTAATTCAACAAGTTTCATCCTAAATGGACGATTACCCGGTCGACGTGTTAGCCCTCAATAACGTGTCACCATCACGATTACCGGGTTTTCTTCCGCCCCTTCGACAATAAAAGTAATCAACCCGAAGAGACGTGTTTGGACCCCGTCTTTTGTGTTGGAGTAGGTGTCCTCCACAATAGTGCGCCACATAATAAATCTTATTAAGGAATATGATTGGGATATTTATTGACTATATATATGATTAGTCAGTTGATTAACGTAAATCAATAACGGTTGGCTGACTAGAGTTTGACGTTATTGTCGTTTGACGGCGGTGATCAACTGATCCCTTTCGGTCACACCTAAAGGATGAAATCCAAATAGTAACTAATTATTTGTAGACGATACAGTTAATTAGTACATTACATATATTCGATATGTACGAGAGTTAATTTGAAGAGTCAAGGGCGAGATCACCTAAGAGGGGGAGGGGGTGAATTAGGTGTCTATTTAAAATTTTAAGCTTAATTAAAGCTTCTTTAAAAACTCTATGATCACTAAGACACTACTTAGAAGAAAGGAGAAGTTGACACTTAGAACTAGAAAGTTAGAAGTATTCAACAACGATTCAGCAAGTAAATGTCACAGTGGAATCAACAGTGAATTCTGAGTGCAGCGGAAATATTAAAAACGAAATAGACAAAACTCAAGGATGTTTTTTAAATTGGTTCGGTCACTACTCCGTGACCTACATCCAACGTTATCTTATTAAACATCTTTGAAGTAAACTCATACAAACAAAGACCCCGAATAATAAAACAATTCCCCAACCTACTCCGGTTGCTATTTGCTCAATGCTACTCCGCACCAAGACTTATGCTCAAAGCTACTCCGCTAAGAGACTTCCCCAACTCTTTCGAGTTGCTATTGCTCAAGGCTACTCCGCCAAGAGACTTCCCCAACTCTTTCGAGTTGCTAGTTGCTCAAGATGACTCTATCTTAAGACTTGTTCTACTCGTTTGTTACAAGACTTGTGTTTCTCAAAATGTTCACAAAATGAACGGTGGAGAAAACGATTAAGTACTAACACGAGATCATCGACCACAATACATGCTTTGTTACAACGAACTAGCTCTTTGTAAAAGACTTAAGAAAAATATTTTGCAAAACAATTAAGTATGAAATGTTAAATGATTTTTGCAAAGATAATTACTCAATAAAACTCAAAGTCTTTTAAGCTTGAAAATATTTTGTTGTTGCACCCTTGTTCAAATGAAATAAGTGTGGTATTTATAGTGTAAAGTAGAGTATACTACACACTAAAAATAACACACTCCAATTAAGCACAAGTGTTAGAAAATATTAAACAATTAAAGCTTG
>JAIUZE010017645.1:0-12228 GCA_022085475.1 Heliosperma pusillum | reverse complement strand
GCTTGCCCAAGTGATAATTTTGCTCGAATGGCGATAAAAGTAGCATCCTCCGGTAAACAAGTACGAATCTCTCGATAAAAATCAGGTTCCGCGGTCAAAGCACCAAGATAATCAAATCCTTTCCCAACGAACTGTATCTGAAGCTTCTGAAACTCGGTTACCAGTTCATCGGGTAAAGTACCAAGAGCATTTAATGAATGACTAGTCTTCCTACTCAAAGCATCTGCCACGACATTTGCTTTTCCCTCGTGATAAATCAACTCAGCATCATAATCATTCACTAACTCCAACCATCTTCTCTTCCTCATGTTCAATTCCTTCTGAGTAAAAATGCACCTCAAGCTCTTATGATCGGTGTAAATTCGGCAATGAACTCCAATAAGATAATGTCTCCAAGTTTTCAAGGCATGTACTACAGCTGCTAACTCAAGATCCTGAGTCGGATAATTCACTTCATGAACCCTGAGTTGTCGAGAAGCATAAGCAATAACCTTTCTATTCTGCATCAAGACCCATCCCAAACCATGCTTTGAAGCATCACAATAAACATCATAATCGGCTTCATCATCTGGTAAAGTTAGAACCGGTGCGGTAGTCAATCTCTTCTTCAATTCTAAGAAGGAAATTTCACATTCATCAGTCCAAATATACTTTGCTTCCTTCTTTAGCAATTGAGTCATCGGTCTTGCTAATTTGGAGAAATCTTTCACAAACCGACGATAATAACCCGCTAAACCAAGGAAACTCCGTATCTCGGACACATTTTTCGGACTTTTCCAATCCACAACCGCCTCAATTTTAGCGGGATCGACCATAACACCGTCTTTGGAAATGACATGACCAAGGAAAGATACCTCGGGCAACCAGAATTCACATTTGGAGAACTTAGCATACCACTTTTGGCGTCGCAGAACACCCAAAATGGTTCGAAGATGAATAGCATGTTCTTCCTTAGATTTTGAAAAGATCAGAATGTCATCAATGAATACCACCACACATTTATCAAGATACTCCCTGGAAGGTACGATTCATCTGACCATGAATATAGCTGGAGCGTTGTCAAACCGAATGGCATCACATTAAATTCGAAATGACCATATCTCGAGCTGAAAGCAGTCTTCGGAATATCTGCTTCCCGAACGGGAATCTGATGATAACCCGATCTGAGATCAATCTTGGAAAAAATAGAAGCACCCCGTAATTGGTCAAAAAGATCATTAATACGAGGAAGAGGATATTTGTTTTTGATGGTAACCCGGTTCAATTCACGGTAATCAATGCACATTCGCATAGAACCGTCTTTCTTCTTGACAAATAATACGGGAGCACCCCAAGGAGAAGCACTAGGCCTTATAAAGCCTTTCTCTATCAAATCATCAAGTTGGATTCTCAACGCCTTCAATTCAGAAGGAGCCATACGGTAAGGAGCTTTGGCAATTGGTCCAGTTCCAGGAACTAGATCAATAGAAAATTCAACATCCCTTTCAGGAGCAATCCCGGGCAATTCATCGGGAAATACATCGGGAAATTCCCGAACAATAGGAACATCCTTTAAAGAAGGAAGAGAAGAATCGGAAGTAGTCACTACACATAGAAATGCTTGATGACCCTTCTTTAAAACATTCAACAATTTCATAGCTGAGATTAACTTCACACTAGCTTGCTTTCTAACCCCTTGATAAGAAATACGAGCACCCAAAGGACTTTTAAGAATAATTTTCTGATCACGGCACTCGAATCGCGCATGATGAGTAGATAACCAATCCATGCCCAAAATAATATCGAACTCTTCAAGAGGAAAACGTAAAAGATTCGCCGGAAAAATAGATCCATTTATGGATATTGGAAGGTCGGAATGAAGATAAGAACATGAAAATACTTCTCCGGATGGTAACGATATAGGAGTAGTTTCTCCTACTGAAGCTTTAAGCGGTAACTTAGCGGATAGTCTCATGGAAATAAAAGATAAAGAAGCTCCCGTGTCAAATAAAATTAAACACGGTAAATCATAAATCGAGAACATACCCGTCACAATATCGGGTTGGGCATCCCCCTCAGCACGGCTCATAATAAAAATACGACCCTTAGGTCTCCCAGAAATAACCGGTGTAGACACCGTACCCTTCCTCTCAGTACATACATTCGCCTTGTGACCCGATTTCTGGCAAATAAAGCACACAAACGGCTTGTTGAAGCAGCCAACACCCGGGTGAATAGGCATCTTGCATGTAAAGCAGACACGACCTTTACGGTCGTTGTTGATACTCGGCACAAAGGGACGGTTTCTCTGGTTTGCCGATCCGCTCTGAAAGTTTCTCCTCTTGTTTGGAAAAGAGGGAGAAAAGGAAGGTCGAGAAGAAGGATATAAAGGTCTCTTGCCAAAGGCATGAGGAGCAACATAAGAAGCACGAGCTTCCTCGGCAATCTCCCGGATAGAGCTCTCCGCCCAGATGGCATCATTATAGATCGAGACAAAGGAAGTCGAACCTCTACTAATCTTCCCCTTTATCTGGGGAGAAAGCTTTCCCAGATAAAAGAAAGCCTTGTCTTCCCCTACCCTAATAAGTCGAGTGGCATAATGAGCCAACTCATTGAACCGGGTAGTAAACTCCTGAACAGATAGTTTTTCTTGCTTGAAATCCATGAACTCTTTCAATTTTTGTTGTCTCAACTCATCGGGGGAAAACCTCGCTTCCAAGAGCTCACGGAAACGAGCCCACCCGAAATTAGGTTCCAACTTAGCGGTAGGACCTGAAAGAGTCCACCACTGATCCGCTTCCTTCTCTAAGAAGTGAGAAGCTAGACGGACCTTGTCCTCTTCAAGGACATCGTAAAGAGAAAAACTCTTCTCCATCTCTCGTAACCACACCGAAAGTTTAACGGGATCAACGTCGCCATCATAGGTTTTGGCTTGACTCCTCGATAGCTGTGAAGCAACCCACGTATAACTCCCGTGTCTATCACGATCAGGAACAGGAATAGGAATCTGATTAGCCTGTTGGTTTTGCTGATTTTGCTGGTTTTGGATAATAACGGTAAGAGCTGCTAAGATCGTGTTGTCAATCCTCGGAGGCATCTTGCAAAAGAAAACACCGATTAGTACTTATCATTTAGCAAGAACAAAGAGACTACAACATAAATCCTAATCTACCCATCTTACCCTTCTATCTCACGGTTTATTATTTTATTAAGGTCAAGTTATTTATGCAAGGGTACACAAACGTGCGTCGGGAGCAAAATAGCTCTGATCACTAGAAAAATAGGGTATATTTCGGGTTGTTACAATCACCCCTCCTTTTAAAAAGTTTCGTCCTCGAAACTTAGAAGAAGGAACGTAACATATATGTAGGTCTATTTCAAAGCTGTTAAAATATACTTGTAATAGAAATACATGGTCTTATCAATGGGGCGGAAGATTCTCGTCTGCAGTCAAGCATCTCATCGTCCAAGTCAAAGACTCAAAAGATACAATTTCGCGTCAATTAATGAGAAAACTAGTTATCGAACGTCTCCAATAACGAGTCTCAACACTCCTTGACGGTAAAATACTTGAAATCAATAAAATTTCCAACAGCTTTTAGTTCAAAAATTCTATAGTAAAGGTAATAACACTACTATCTATACCTAAAATTTCTAACTAAAGCTTCTAATAACCTATCTATACGAGATGATAATTGATAGAAGGAACGAAATATTCGAAAGAGTAAATCGAATAGAAAGAAGAAAGAAAGAAGGAAAGGATAAAGAAAAACGAAGGACGAACCCCAATACTATCTTTCCTCTATGAAAATTCTAATGTCGATAGTAACTCGACAATACTAACTGTACAAGTAAACTAGTCCTCAAGAGAGTGCGATATATCCTCAACATTTCAATCCTCGGATTCCTACCAAGATATTTCATAAGCATGCCACACCGAGTAGCGACCCCCAATTATTCCAATTCAATAAAAATCTTCTAAGGTCCATCGAAACTATTATTGGAAATCACCATCAAAAATATTTATAATTAAGAAACAAAACCGCTAACAACCACAAAGTAAAGGACTTACTATGAAATCCTTTAATCCAATTTATTCCAAAAATTCATTACCTCAACTTATTTACAATGAATCCTCTCATCCTCCAAAGTTGAATCTCGAAACCTCAAAGAGATTAGTCACACAATCTCATTTCACTTAACTTTTGCCAAACATAAGGCAATGCAACCGTAAATCAATTTATTTATCTCTTCCAAACTCTCAATACATCGGTTTTCGCTTATGACTATATTCCTCAAGTTTGGTCATCTAAATCCAAAATTCCACAAGGTAATTATTCCCGTTAGAGTCCAACATTTAAAGACCACAATTACCAAGTAACACTTAAAGAGCCACTAAAATCCTTAACCACAACAACCAATCACCATTATGCTTAATTCAATCCTCAAAAGAAATGATATTGCAACTTCAAGTTTTCATAGTCTAAAACCACTAGGAGAATTTCATCTCAAGTTTATCCTCAAATTCTTATAATCATCTAAACATGAAACTAGTTTAATAAGATGGTTAAGTACCATATTCGAAACTCTTATTTACTCCCAAAATAGCCATATCAAACGCATGGTCTTCAAACCAATACTATACTTCTAAGTCCAAAAGACTAAATTACTAATGAGTTAAGAAGTCATAGCCAATTCCTTCGACCTTATACCATCGAAAATCATGAACTATTACTCACAAGTCATGACAAGCATCAAGCTTTACAATTATTAAACATACTTCACCACACCTTCCTCAAGGACACCAACTCTCACCACCATATGGTGAAATTAGATCTATAACATTTTCCTCAAATCACAAGTTCATTCAAACAAACACTAATATTCCACCAGATTCAAAGTTCTTCCGACTAAGTATAATATACCTCAAACAAATGGTTATGACATCCATAAAATGTTACAAGAGGGAGGTAAGGATACCAATGGAAAGATGGAGGAACTATCAAGAGAAATTTTCAAGAGGCAAATAGGTTGGAATAGAAAGTAGCACCTAGATGGAAGGAAGAAGGCATGATACTATAAGGACGAGAGAAATCAAAGATGAAGAAGGAATTCACTTCAATTAGGCTTATAAATCTTCAAATCTTCGGTAGAGGATACTCCTTCTAGGTAACACATATTCCACCATAAGGCGTAATATTGCTCCTAGCAATTTGGCTAGCCACCCAAGCATAGCCTCCTTGGCAATTGTCTTCTTTATGAGGAGGGACCTGGTTGGCAGTAACAACGAACTCTTCTACACGAGGTCCAACCGTCTTCATAAGAAACAAAACAAATTAAGTTACTCCTAACAATTAGCATAAACAAATAGACTACAACTTAATTCCTAATCTACCCATCCTACCCTTCTATCTCACCAGTTTATTATTTATTAAGGTCAAGTTATTTATGCAAGGGTACACAAACGTGCGTCGGGAGCAAAATAGCTCTGATACCAACTGTGACACCCTCAAATTTGCGGAAAGAAAAAAATAATTTAAATACATAATGAAGGTGTCTGAAATAAAAAGGGTCATTACAATCATTACAAAAGAAATATACAAGACGGGAGACATATCTCCCGTATAAATACGGAAATGAAAGAGTGTATAATAATATACAATCTAAGAACCGAATATAGGTCCAAGGTAATACTTCGCTCGCTAGCTCGTCAATGTACCCAATGTATGCATTCACCACCTGTTCGACCGCATTAAATATAAACACGGAAGCCACAGTCAGTGGGGAGTAACTCCGAGTTCTCCCAGCCACGAAATGTCGAGTTTAATGAAACATGAATAACATAAAAGCAATGTATATGGAAAATACAAAACTTAAACATATATGATATGCTTTTCATGTTATGAAACAGATAACTAACAAATAACCCAGCATGTGAAAGCTATCATGTGAAACCGATAATAAACTATAACTCGAGGTAGGGAAGCTGGTATGCTAGCTCAGAGGTTCCTCTCAGAAACATGGCCGTGATACACTCAAACCCTAATCAACACGTATCATGTGAATCAGTTAACAATCGTAAATCCAAACTCTACAATCCTAGAGGCTTGATCTTACCTTCTAGAACTCTATAGGAATTCATACATACATGAAAGACCAATACGTCTACAAACAGGCATAAGTTCTCAGGACAGTCAATAGAAGACTTCTGTAACTCGAGGCTATACCACAAGGTAGGAAAACATCCTAGTCCTAGACTGATCAGACATAGCGACAACAGCTATTCCATTCCCCGTCTCATGACATAACCGTACACAAGAAACTCTGCTAGGCGACCCCCTAAGCAGAGATGGCTAGTACTTAAGCTGGCTCCATTCCCAAAGCGGAACTCTTAGGATGCCATGCCCCGACTTGGGGATAAGCCCCCCAGGCCCGGGACACAAACGCTATCAGTGGCGAACATATACTCGTTAAAGATAGTACGTGCCTATCAATGTCATGGTCCAAGCTACTCATTTAGAAGTAGAATGGTCAAGACGCCATATCCTCATAATTCTCTATGGGTACTTAGTCAACACGACACCAACCATATAATAAAACAGTCACGGGAAAAACATCCTATCATGTGACTAATTGCACATAAATCATATTCAAATATCATATCACCTTATATCTACTAAGGCTAATTCAGTAATTAAATACAACCTTACTGGAAGACAAATCCCCGACCCGAGTCCCGCGACGGGTCATCAGTCAAATCGGGGCTGACTAGATCTTAGTTTGACCAAAACCGTTGGATCAAACCGGCTAGAAACAGAGTCTTTTCCACATAGACATAAAATCAACATATTCATTTCATGTTATTTTATTAAGACTTCTAACATGTGAATTATTAAATCTTTAGTAAAACCCCGCTTGACTTAAAGGATATCAAACTAAACTACGATCTCGTATTATAATTTCTAACATGTGAGAAATAATAATTTTATGAAAAACTTTTAAATTAAATATTTTACTTATTAATATTTCTCACTTGCTAATTATTACAAAACGCGATAAAAATGACGATAACTCAAAAACCGTCACAAGTCCCAAAGTGGGACCCAAGGGCTGAGTTGGGCCGGACCCCACATGGGCCTGGATGGGCCCCACGGCCTGTTTGGGCTGTTTTGGTTTATTTTTCCAACTTTACTAAAACCGTTTTCCTAATATTTCCCGCATGCTTTAACATAATTAAGACTCGTCAAAACAACAATTAAACAATCAAACATCGACACAACCCAAAGACCAAAACCCGGACCCACCAAGGACCAACCCAGACCAGCTGGACCGGCCTGAACCGGTCTGACCAGCCTGAACCGGCCGGTTCACCAACCACCATACCCGGCCACTTCCACGGCCACCACAACCACCACCCCAAATTACTCCTAACATCATTTTAATTAACAACATCCATTTTTAACATCCAATTCAACCATCATGCATATTAAATCATGATTATAAATAGATCATCCAAATTCATCAAGAACACTAAACAACATGAAAACTCCATACAACATAATAAAAAGGATTACTTAGCATGTTACTAATCAAAAACCGTAAATCATAAACAACAACTAAAGATATGTAACATTATTCGTCGAGTAACTCGGAATCGTTACCTTAGCTAGCTAAAATCAAGTAGCACCAAAATAATAAGAACTAAGAACTAAGAAACCCGTCTTCTAGTCTTTTCTCCTAAGATACAAGTCACCAAACTCGTCTTCAAAATCTTCCCCTATAAGAAATGACAAGAAAAACATTATTAGAACTTAAACTTGATTTTCCATAATTAAATGTTGAAAACGATTTTGACGGAATTGAAAATAAACCGTACTAGAAGATGGAGAGCGAGGAGGAGATTCTAGAAATATAAGTTAAGACGGATTTAATTACGAAATGAAGGTTTTTATATGAAGGTTTTGTGCTCAATAACGACGAAGACGGATGAGAACGCGGAGACTTTCAAGAACGTTAAGAAGTGATATTTTGATCTTAATATTTGATTTGTTTAACAATAAAAGTTGTTTTGTGATTAAGGTGATGATAGAATTGCCTGGTAAAATATAGGCCAAAATAGTGAGTTGGGTTTTGAAATTGTTGTTATGGAATTGACCCGGTATAATAATTATATTAACGTAATTAATTAGATATTAAGTTAATTGAATTAAATATCAAGATATTATGTTATTGTAATGAAAAGAAAGAAAATATCAAGGTCAAAGAGAGAAGAAAAACCGTGAGGATAGGAGATAAAGCGGGTCTGATTTTGAGCGATTTGCGTAATTTTCGTTAACTGATCGATAAAGTTGAAAATATCTTAGATATTCTTATTAATTTAATCAAAAGAATTAAAATATCTAACGTGAGTGGAAAAACGATGACATGGGCGCGTGACTCATGCCAAAGTCGAGGTCGATTTTGTTGCGCGCTTTACGATGCGTCGGGAATAGTTAAATGACGTTCGGTTAAAACCGTAAACGTTATTCTTTAAATTCCGAATAAATTCAAAATAATTATATTAAATTATGATAAATCTTAATAAATCCAAATAAAAATAAATCAAAAATATTATTTTTTTAAATAAAATTTCGGTCTTCAAACTTGCAAGGCGAGTCGGGAAAAGTCAACGGAAGTCAAAGTCGACTTAAAAGTCGAGAAAATTCAAAAATGACTTAAAAGTCAAGAAAAGTTTATAACGACTTAAAAGTCAAGAAAAAGTCAATGACAACTTTTAAAAGTCACGGAAAAGTCAAAGACGACTTAAAAAGTCAAGAAAAGTCAAAGATGACTAAAAACGGTCTTTTCATGAAATCTCTCAGAAATTCCAAATACGAACGCGGAATTTCAAAATACGACTCTGAACAAAAATTTCTATTTTAACAACTTAAGTTCTACTGAAAAGTGTTAGTAAATATTTTTACTAGAAAAATAGGGAACTTTTCGGGTTGTTACAATCACCCCTCCTTTTAAAAAGTTTCGTCCTCGAAACTTAGAAGAAGTAATGTGACATATATGTAGGTCTATTTTAAAACTGTTAAAAATATATTTGTAATAAAAATATAGGGTCTTATCAATGGGGCGGAAAGTTCTCGTCAGCTGTTAAGAACATCGACGTCCCAAGTCAAAGACTTTAAAAGATACATTTTCACATCAATAAATGAGAAAACTAGTTATCGAACGTCTCCAATAACAAGTCTCAACATTCCTTGACGGTAAAATACTTGAAATCATCAAAAATCTCCAAAAGCTATTAGTTCAAAAATTCTATAGCAAAAGTAATAACACTACTATCTATACTTAAATTTTCTAACTAAAGCTTCTAATAACCTATCTATACGAGATGATAATTGATAGAAGGAACGAAATATTCGAAAGAATAAATCGAATAGAAAGAGAGAAAAGAGAGGAATGAATCACCAAACTATCCTCCATAAATGACAATTCGAATGTCGATCGTAACTTGACAACCCTAACTGTACACGTAAACTAATCCTCAAAAGAGTGTGATATACTCTCAACATTTTCCATCCTCCGATTCCTACCTAAATATTTCATAAGCACGACACATAGAGTAAGAACTCCCAATTATTCAAATTCAATTAAAATCTTCTAAGGTCCATCGGTACGGTAAACTCCATAACTAATAATCCCATAAAATATTCATTACGAACTCAAATCTTCTTAACTCCATCAAAACTCTTATTGGAAACCACCATCAAAATATTTATAATTTGGTAAACAAGACCGCTAATAACCACAAAGTAAAGGACTTACTATGAAATCCTTTAATCTAATTTCTTCAAAAATTCATTACCCTAAATTCTTAACCATGACCCTTCTCATCCTCAAAAGTTGAATCACAAAACCTCAAAGAGATTAGTCACACAAATCTCATTTCACTTAACTTTTGCCAAACATAAGGCAATGCAACCGTAAATCAATTTATTTATCTCTTCCAAACTCTCAATACATCGGTTTTCGCTTATGACTATATTCCTCAAGTTTGGTCATCTAAATCCAAAATTCCACAAGGTAATTATTCCCGTTAGAGTCCAACCTTTAAAGACCACAATTACCAAGTAACACTTAAAGAGCCACTAAAATCCTTAACCACAACAATCAACCACCATTATGCTTAATTCGATCCTCAAAAAGAAATGATATTGCAACTTCAAATTTTCATAATCTAAAACCACTAGGAGAATTTCATCCTAAGTTTATCCTCAACTCCTTGTAATCATCTAAACACGGAACTAGCTTAATAGGATGGTTAGGCACCATATTCGAAACTTCTTATTTACTCTAAAATAGACATATCATAAGCATGGTCTTCAAACCAATACTAAACTTCTAATTCCAAAAGACTAAATTACCAATGAGTTAAGAAGTAATAGCCAACTCATTCGACTTTACACCTTCGAATATCATGAACTATTTACACACAAGTCATGACAAGCTTCAAGCATTAAAATCATTAAACAACCTTACCACACTTTCCTCAAGGATACCCACTCTCACCACCATAGGGTGAAAGTAGATCTATACCATTTCCTCAAATCACAAGTTCATTCTAACTAACACTAATATTCCACAAAATTCAAAGTTCTTCCGACTAAATATAATATACCTCAAACAAATGGGTATGACATCCATAAAATGTTACAAGAGGAAGGTAAGGATACCAATGGGAAGATGGAGGAACTATCAAGGGAAATTTTCAAGAGGCAAAAAGGTTGGAAGAGAAAGAAGCACCTAGATGGAAGGAAGAGGGCATAATACTATAAGGACGAGAGAATTCAAAGATGAAGAAGGAATTCACTTCAATTAGGCTTATGAATCTTCAAGTCTTCGGTAGAGGATACTCCGTCTAGGTAACACATATTCCACCATAAGGCGTAATATTGCTCCTAGCAATCTGGCTAGCCACCCAAGCATAGCCTCCTTGGCAATTGTCTTCTTTATGAGGAGGGACCTGGTTGGCACTAACAACAATCTCTTCTACACACGGTCCAACCGTCTTCATAAGAAACAAAACAAATTAAGTTACTCCTAACAATTAGCATAAACAATTAGACTACAACATAAATCCTAATCTACCCATCCTACCCTTCTATCTCACAAGTTTATTATTTATTAAGGTCAAGTTATTTATGCAAGGGTACACAAACGTGCGTCGGGAGCAAAAAATGCTCTGATACCAACTGTGACACCCTCAAATTTGCGGAAAGAAAAAAAATAATTTAAATACATAATGAAGGTGTCTGAAATAAAAAGGTTCATTACAAAAGAAATTTTATATTATACATAAAAATTATACAAGGACGGGAGACATATCTCCCGTATAAATACGGAAATGAAAGAGTGTATAATAATATACAATCTAAGACCCGAATATAGGTCCAAGGTAATACTTCGCTCGCTAGCTCGTCAATGTACCCAATGTATGCATTCACCACCTGTTCGACCGCATTAAATATACACACGGAAGCCACAGTCAGTGGGGAGTAACTCCGAGTCCTCCCAGCCACGAAATGTCGAGTTTAATGAAACATGAATACCATAAAAGCAATGTATATGGAAAATACAAAACTTAAACATATATGATATGCTTTTCATGTTATGAAACAAATAACTAACATATAACCTATCATATGAAAGCTATCATGTGAATCCGATAATAAAATATAACTTGAGGTAGGGAAGCTGGTATGCTGGCTCAGCGGTTACCATGTAACATGGCCCTGATACACTCAAACCCTAATCAACACGTAATCATGTGAATCAGTTAACAATCGGGAATCCAAACTCTATCAATCCTAGCCGGCTTGCAGCTCACCTTCTAGAACTCATAGAATCATACAAACATGAAAGACCAATACCTCTACAAACAGGCATAAGTTCTTAGTACCGTCCATAGTCGATTGTAACTCGAGGCTATACCACAAGGTAGGAAAACATCCTAGTCCTAGACTGATCAGACCTAGCGACAACAGCTAACCCATTCCATGTCTCATTACATAACCGTACATGAGAAACTCTGCTAGGCGACCCCCTAAGCAGAGATGGCTAGTACTTAAGCTTGCTCCCTTCCCAAAGCGGAACTCTTAGGATGCCATGCCCCGACTTGGAGATAAGCCCCCCAGGCCGTGACACAAAAGCTATCAAGCTGTGAACTCCATATGCTCGTTAAAGATAGTACGGGCCTAT
>JAIUZE010017635.1:0-28843 GCA_022085475.1 Heliosperma pusillum | reverse complement strand
TAGATACAAACAACCATAACATCACTCAACACAATCAAACAAACAAGTTAGCACCTAACAAACATCAAGTACACCACAGACTACCACATTAGGTCCTTAAGTCTACCCATCTCTCATTTATTATTTCAAGGTCAAGTAGTTTAAGTTTAGGGTTCACGTGTGTGCGTCGGGAGCGATAAAGCTCTGATACCAACTGTGACAACCCTCGCGAATGCGGAAATATAAAACATACAAACATGTGAATCATATAGCGGAAATATGAAGTTTTTAAAACTTTTATACATGCAAGAAGAATTATACGAGGAGTGTCAAATATTAGAAACCAAAGTACGGAAAATACTACAACAAGAGACGTAGTCTCTCAAAAGGTTAACAATATCAAAGTGATTAGCAACTAGCTAAAAATAACGTCTAGAGGTGATTCATCCAGGGACAACGCCCGCTAGCTCACACCCGAACCCAAAATATCAAGCAAAATGCCATCCAATCAAGCAACCTGTTCATCCATGAAAAACATGAACGCCACAGTCAGTGGGGAGTAACTCCGGGTTCTCCCAGCCATATCACATTAAACGTACATAAAAGGAAATACCAAAGTAGAAGCATGCACATATAGATATACATGTGAAATACGATAAGGATAGATAGGCAATTCAATATATAATGATAAGAGCATATGGAATACAAGTCTGAATCCATCATGTTATAACTAGAGTTATAGACATGAAAATGCATAAATTCCAATTGGAGGTGATAGCTTAACCTCTTACGGTTCAAACGAGATGTCACAAGCTCAAAACAAGCAAGTAACGAAGGAGATATGATCATTTTACGAAAAGGGGTCAGTATAGAAAAACTGCAGTCGGCCGCGCGCAACGCAGCCTGCGTCACCACGACGCAGCCTGTGTCCCTCGACGCAGCCAGCGTCCTACACGGGATTCAAGCACAATCAAATCCCAACAAGTTATCAACCAAAAATCCTCATTTATCATCACAAACCATCAATTCTCTTATCAATTAACAACTAACAACAACCAACAACAACAACACAAGTCCTAAGCATACTAACCATAATCTAAATACGATTACAAGCCTAGAAAACACATAAAACACGTAAATGATATCGAGTAACCCTTCACCGTTACCTTTTCGCGTCTTTAATCGATTTCTAAACCTTCCTAGTCTCCACCTACATACAATTAGATAATGAAAGATGAATATCATTCACCTTGAGAAAGACGGATAATTTAAAAAGCGAGAAAGACGGTAATTTTATTACCAATACGGATAGAGGAAGCTAAGAGGGGAAGAATAAGACGAACTTACGTGAATTTGAGCAAGAAATGAATGAGATATGATTATTCAAAGACGGATCAAAAATGGAGGCTAGGTTTCTTTGGTTTCTTAGTGAGGAAGAAAGAAGATGTTGAGTTGTGAGGGAAATTAGGTTATGAGGAGAGTATATGTAGGAGTAAGTGGAAAAAGTCAAGGGAAAAGTCAAAGTCGCCTTAAGACAGGATTCACATGGAATCTCGCGGAAATTCCAAATACGAACTCGGAAATTCTAAATTCGACTCGGAACATTAAATTCCCAATTAAAACTAAATATCACTTAAAAGTATCCGTAAAATATTTTCACTAAAAAAATAGGGTACATTTGCGGGTGTTACAGGCTTAGTTTATTTTCTTCGGAATGGTTCCGAGTTTTGATTGAGCATCCTTGCATAATTGGTATGTTGCTAGCTTGACCTTAGCTCCACATTATCATAATTCATTTGTCCACTTTGTTACCCAACACCCATAGCCTTCTTCTTGCTTTTAGTTTATTTCTATGCTTTTCATGATTGTTTTGAGTTGTAGTTTTGGAATGTTTACCATATTAGATTGCGGGCGCATTCTCATGAGTCGTAGATAGGAGAGTGCCACTCAAATATAAAATAATATTTCCTTGATTTATATAAAAATTTGAGTGTTGAATGCACCGTGAGAGTCCGTTGTCAAAAGATCATGCAAGAGCCGAAAAGTCTATTTGATGTTCCTTATGTTGCGCCGTTATGTAAATCTCAAACATGTTTTGCATTTTCCCTATGCCCACGTTGTTTCGGGATGTATTTCATTGTGCTCTATAAGCTACTTGATGGGATTTGCATTTGGTTGGATTGATTGTTGCTCGTCGCCCTTGTCCTTGTCATGTTTGTTATTGTATGCTTGCTTGAGGACAAACAAGGGTTTAGCTTGGAGGAATTTGATAAGTGTTCATTTGTATGATTATCCCCTCATTTTAGCTCGATTTGATATGGTTTATTCACTTTAAGAAGTGGTTTTATGAGCTAATCTCTCCTTTGAAAAATTTTTCTCGTGCTTTATTGTCATTTGTAGGAATTGAGTCGTTTCTACTTCAAATCCTGTCATTTGAAGGAAATATGAGCAAGGAGAAGCTAAGAAGGACGATTACGTGAGGTTAAGATGGCATGCTATAAAGATCTAGAGGTTTCGAGTCAAAGGGAACAAGTTTCAAGTCATTCCGAGCTCATATGAACAAGTTGCGACGGTTTTGCTATTCGTCGACGAAAGTCGTCTCAAACCTCATGCTCCGACCCTTAACCCTTGGGGACATGATCAGGCCCAAATAGGGGAGGAAATGAGGCCCAAGAGGTGTTAGTTACGTCCCCATTCGAATCTAAAGTCAATGGAGTGAAGGTAGATCAAGTCACGTACCAAGGGAAGATCAAACGAAAGTCAAAGTTCTGAAGAGACAACATCCCCGATCGGGGATCCTCAAATCCGATCGGGTTTATTGTATTCTACGCATCGTCTTTTCATCTACCTCTCTTTAATGCAAGGCTTAATGGCTTGTTTAATGGGCATGAATCTGGACAGATTTGAGCAACCTCTCAACCCTATAAATAGCCTAGCATCACACACAACAAAACATGTACAAAACAAATACTTCTCTCTTTAGTTTAGTTTTCTTCTTTCTCTCATCTTTCTTAGTTTTAGTTTAGTTTTAGTTTTCTCTAGTTTAGTTTTCTCTAGTTTAGTTTAGTCTAGTTCTAAGTTTTCTTCAGTTGTAGTTGTTCTACTTGTAATTGGAATTCTAGTTTCCGGGTTTACATTTCCTATTCAAGTTCCTATTCCATTTCAATCTTTGCTCATCCTTTCCGGTAATCCTTATTCTTTTTTTTACATTTCCTTTATCATGTTTACCATTCTTATTTTTATAATCTTAGTTTCCCTTTCATTGTTAATCATGCATAAGTAGTCATTGTTCTAAGGGAAGGATTAACATGTCTAATTAATCTATAAGTATAAATTGATTCCGGGTAGGATTGTTTTAGTTGTCTCTATTTCTTGTTTGATTCTCATGATAGACTTTGTTTAATGGCCATAAGCAATTGTTTGTACTTGTCAATTTCCGTCTCATGGGCGAGAGTCGAGATGAAAATTAAAGGACTGACAAGAATAGTTTAATGACCTAACCAGGCTGAGAGGACGTTAGGACCCATTAAAAAGTCGGTACGAATCCGAGAGGAATATACCATTTAAAGACTTGGACAACTATGATTTTTCTAAACCCGTAATCAACTTTGCTTATAAATTGATTAGCATGTGAAACCCGATCCCTAGATCCTTTTCTTTATTGTATTGTTATCATAGCATTTATTAATTAGTGACAACATTTGCCAATCGTACAAGGTAGAGTTCTAACCATAACTATTCACAAGTATCTCTCGTCACCCCGAGATCAACCCCTTACTTCCCTAATTACATTAATTTGTTGTTAGCCTAGTCTGGGTTATTTATCTTTGATTAGGGTACGCGACAACCCTGTCAACCAAACCTTTTAACACCCTTCAACAAAGATACTTTAAAGAATACTTTATCTCCAACTTCTAATTCTAACGGTCTTCTTCGGACATCGACATAAGATTTTTGTCGGTCTTGAGCGGCTTTCATTGTATCACAAATGACCTTCACATGATCAATGGTTTCAACAAGAACATCGGGACCTAAGTCACGAACATCACTCAATTGATCCCAACAAATAGGACTTCGACATTTTCTTCCATAGAGAGCTTCATAAGGAGCCATCTTGATCGAGGCATGATAAATATTGTTGTAGGAAAACTCCACCAACGGTAGACTCTTTTCCCAACTAGAATGGAAGTCGAGTGAACAAGCCCTAAGCAAGTCTTCTAAAGTCTGAATAGTCCTCTCGGTCTGACCATCGGTAGCGGCATGAAATGCGGTACTCATCAACAATTTACTACCCATGGCTTCTTGTAAGGCCTTCCAAAATCTCGAACAAAATCTCGGATCTCGGTCGGATATGATCTTCTTGGGAACACCATGGTATCTAACGATCTCATCAACATAGGCTTTCGCTAGTCGATCTAAACTCCAAGTCTCTTTGATAGAAATGAATCTAGCACTCCTAGTCAAACGATCAACAATAACCCAAACGACATCTTTAATTCCAACGGTCCTTGGCAAAGCCATAACAAAATCAATAGAAATAGATTTCTACTTCCATAGTGGAATATCCAAAGGTTGTAGTAATCCACCGTGCCTCTTGTGTTTGATTTTCACTTGTTGGCAAGTAAGACATCTTCCAACATAAGACACATCATCGCCTTTTAGATTTGGCCACCAAAATTGTAGCTTCAAGTCTTTATACATCTTATCACCTCCGGGGTGAATAGAATAAGGGGAAAGGTGAGCTTGATCAAGAACTCGCTTTCTTAAGTCAAGAGCATTAGGCACAAATAAACAGTCATGGAATCGAAGAACACCTTTGTCGTCAAACTTGAAGTCTTTAGCTTTTCCTTCTAGAAGTTTGGCTTGCATAGACTTGTAGGTTGGATCATCAACTTGGCTTTCGCGGATCTCACGGAGAAAAACAGGTTCGGCAATCATAGCACCAACATAATCAAATCCACGTTCCACGAATTCCAACTTCATCTTTCGAAACTCGGCACAAAGATCATCGGGTAATACCCACACAACATTCAATCCATGAGAAGATTTTCTACTAAGAGCATCGGCAACAACATTAGCCTTCCCTTCATGGTATAACAATTCAAAATCATAATCATTCACCAATTCCAACCATCTTCTTTGTCTCATATTCAACTCCTTTTGAGTAAATATGTACTTTAAACTTTTGTGATCGGTAAAAATGCGACAATGAACACCAATAAGATAGTGTCTCCACACTTTCAAGGCATGGACAACGGCGGCTAATTCCAAATACTGAGTAGGGTAGTTCACTTTATGAACTCTCAGCTGTCTCGAAGCATAAGCCACCACTTTCCTACTTTGCATAAGTACACAACCCAATCCCATCTTGGAAGCATCACAATAGACATCAAAGTCTACACCATCTTCAGGTAAAGTCAACACCGGGGCGGTAGTCAACCTTTTCTTTAACTCTTGAAAAGCGGCTTCACAAGCTTCATTCCATACGAACTTGGTTTCCTTCTTCAATAATTGAGTCATCGGTCTAGCAAGCTTTGAGAAATATTGGACAAATCTACAGTAATAACCAGCTAAACCAAGAAAACTTCGAACTTCTCTAACATCGGTCGGACTCTTCCAATCAACAACGGCCTCAATTTTAGAAGGGTCTACCATCACACCTTCTTTAGAAATTACATGTCCAAGAAAGGACACTTTAGGTAACCAAAATTCACACTTGGAGAATTTGGCAAACCACTTTTGACGACGAAGGACGCCCAAAATAGTCCTAAGATGAATAGCATGCTCTTCTTCGGTCTTGGAGAAAATAAGGATTTCGTCGATGAACACCACCACACACTTATCAAGATACTCACTAAATGTGCGGTTCATTTGATCCATAAAAATAGCGGGAGCATTAGTCAATCCAAATGGCACCACCTTGAACTCAAAGTGACCATATCTTGTACTAAAAGCGGTTTTCGGTATATCGACATCACGAACGGGGATTTGGTGATATCTGGATCTCAAATCAATCTTGGAAAAATTAGAAGCACCCTTTAGTTGATCGAACAAATCTTCAATTCTTGGCAAAGGATACCTATTCTTGATTGTAATTCGGTTCAACTCACAGTAGTCAATACAAAGTCTCATAGAACCATCTTTCTTCTTCACAAACAGAACGGGAGCACCCCAAGGCGAGGCACTTGGTCGAATGAAACCTTTTTCAATCATATAATCAAGTTGCTTCCTTAACTCTTTCATCTCGGTTGGAGCCATATGGTAAGGAGCTTTAGCTATAGGTCCGGATCTAGGTACAAGATCAATAGAAAACTCAACATCACGCTCGGGAGGAATCCCGGGAAAGTCTTCGGGGAATACATCAACAAAATCACGAACTATAGGCACATCATCAATCTTTGGTAATGAGGTAGTTGTAGAAGTCACAATACACAAGTATTCTTGGTGACCCTTTCTTACCATACTCACCAATTTCATTGCGGAAATCAAAGACACACCCTTTCGGGAATTAGATCCCTTATAGGTTATTCTAACTCATAAAGAACTCTTTAAATAAATCTTTTGATCTCTACACTCGAATCTAGCATGGTACAATGCTAACCAATCAATACGTAGGATTACATCGAATTCTCCTAGAGGAAACTTAAGGAGATTAGCGGGAAAGATAGTACCCGCAATCGAGATTGGAACATTAGGATATAGAGTAGAACAAGAGATAATTTCTCCGGATGGTAAGGATATGGGAGTATCCTCACTATATGTAGGTTCGATATTTAATTTATCAACATAAGTTGAAGACACAAAGGACATAGAAGCACCGGTATCACATAGAATAAGACACGGTTGCTCTAAAATTGAGAATATACCCGTAATTATCTCCGGATGAGCATCGGCTTCGGCTCGGCTTAGAACAAAGATAGAACCCTTAGGTTTGGCAATTGGAGGGGGCAACTTCCGATCGGGGCAATCATCATAACGGTGACCCGTCTTTTGGCAAAAGAAGCTAACGTAAGGTTGGTTGGAACAAGTTACACCGGGGTGGTGTGGTTGTCTACAACGGTTACATAAGCGACCTTGAGCTTGAGGAGGAGCATAAGGCCTATGAGCCACGTTAGATGTAGCTCGAGGAATGAAAGGAGCGGGAGCTCTTGCACTTGCATTTGGGGGATGATTGAATCTCCTCTTGTTGGCATAAGAATTGGAAGACGAAGGAGTAAACGACCTTTTCCCATAGAAATTTGGCCTAGGAGTGAAGAAAGGAGAGGGATTCTTCATCATTGCATCATCCTTGATAGCCCTCATGGAGTTCTCGGCCCATGGGCATCATCATACAACTCTCTGAAAGAGGTGGAATTTCTCCTCACTTTGCTTTGGAGTAAAGCTGTAGGTTTGTTGCGCTAATAGAAAGATTGGTCTTCATCATCCTTGATGAGCCTCGGTGCGAAATGAGCAAGCTTGTTGAATTGTGTGGTGAAGTCTTGAGCCGTCAAGTCACCTTGCTTGAAATCAATGAATTCCTTTAGCCTTTGTTGCTTGAGGTCCTTGGGATAAAATCGGCCTTCAACTAGAGCTTTGAAACAAGCCCAATTGAAATCGGCTTCAAGAGTAGCGGTGGCACTAGTACTCGCCCACCAATTATCAGCTTTCCTTACAAGGAAATGCTTAGCAATCCTCACCTTGTCCTCTTCACGGACTTGGTACAAGTTGAATTGCTTTTGAATCTCCCGGAACCACTCCGAAAGCTTGGTAGGGTCCGGTTCTCCACCATACGGCACGATCTTGCTTCTAGCAATTTGGCTTGCCACCTTGCATAGCCTTCTTGGTGATTGTCTTCTCTACGAGGAGGGGCTTTCTCGGCGTGAGCATTTGCCGCGTCTTGTTGATTCTTTAACACTTGAGTAAGAGCTTCTAGCATGACATTCTCTACTAGTCGAGGTCTAACCAGCTTCATAAGAAACAAAAATTAAAACAAGTTAATCCTAACACTTAGCATAAACAAATAGACTACCAAGTAAAGTCCTTAACTTCTACCCATCTCTCATTTATTATTTCAAGGTCAAGTAATTTAAGTTTAGGGTTCACGTATGTGCGTCGGGAGCGTTAAAGCTCTGATACCAACTGTGACAACCCTCGCGAATGCGGAAATAAAACATAACAAGCATGTGATTTATATAGCGTAAAATACGGTGTTTTAAAAAGTTTTTACATGCTAAGATAAAAATACAAGGAATGTCAGATAATTACAAAGCAAAGTAGAATATACTACAAAGAGACGAAGTCTCTCAAAATGTTAACAAAAGACAAAGTTGTTTAGCAACTAGCTAAGGAACGTCTAGAGGTGAATCATCCAGGCCAACGCCAGCTAGCTCACACCCGAAACCCAAAATACAACTAGCAAAATCCATCCAATCAAGCAACCTGTTCATCCATGAAAAACATGAACGCCACAGTCAGTGGGGAGTAACTTCGGGTTCTCCCAGCCATATCACAAATAACATACTTAATCGGAAATACATAAATAGAAGTATGCATATATAAATATACATGTGAAATACAAGAAGGACAAATAGGCAATTCAATATATAGAAAGATATAGGTACATGAAGTACAAAACCGTAACCATCATATTATAAATAGACTTGGGGAAGACACTCTTAGGCAACCATACACTCACTAGGGCTTGCATCTCACCGTTAGCGGCATAAGCTTGATAAGATTGAGACTCGACAAACAAACCATGCCAAGTCATCCAAAGATCACAAATAAGCAATCATATAATCCTCCATCGAAACGTACAAATACGTTGACAACATCTCTCGCGGTAAATAACACGCACTAGCACCGTGTACATGGCAAGTATGATTAAAATCGCATCAACGGGATGACATTTCCCTTAACGCATACATGATTCAACATTTCGTATATGTAGACTAATTTCCTCCCGGTAGGACGACGATAATAATACGGTCCTAGTCTAAACCTGGCCAGACTCTCGGAATAAACATTTTCCGATTCGACATGCGATGACATTTCGCATCCAAGACTCAGTCATACATAGAAGCCGAGTACCCCAAATTCGGTCAACTTTCACGAAAGAGGCGGCAAAGAGCACAAGCATCATAACAAGCGGTACGCTACATGCAATGACACCACCTCGCAAGTATACAACATTTGACGGCCAGGTCGATCAACGCATAACGTTCGCCTCCCATCAACGTCGTCATATGCCTACTAACACATGCAATTAAGCAGTAAGGATACACTCCTCGTTCCGACATTCCAGCCGCTAATTTATGATTTTGTGGCTTTAAATTAATGTTAAATAGAATTTAGTTTAGTTGGGTAGAAACCGTCGCATTTCAGCCTGTTATGACCCCAAAATTGGACTCTACTCGAAAATCGGAGTGAGAAACACACACCTTGAATATTAAAGCATACTACTACTCACCTTCTCAAAACAAACCACCACAAATCTCTTGTAACACCCCGTGTTTTTATAATAAATTTTCTCCGGAAATTTATGTTTTAAAATAATTATTTTGCGAGTTTAATTATTTAATGGGTATTTAACGCTTGCGGTCTCTATTTTGTTATTTTCCGTTTTTACCTAATTTGGATGGGTTAAAATGTCCGCGCACGATTTTACTATTTTAATTTAATAGTTACTTCTCCTATATAAACTCTCCAAACGTTTTACTTATATTAAATCCGATTTGTAATTGGGTATTCCATCTTGTGAGCTAATGGGTCAAAAGCCCACTTAAATTCTCTTAAATTCTCTGAGATGTGCCCTTTTTCTTGGCTTGAAGAAAGAAACGGAATTCTTCCTCTATTTTTATTTTAGCTCTTTGATTCCATTGTTTTGCATCTTTCTTCATCCAAATCAATATAAATTATATATTTACAATCCTGGCTTTTACTTCTACAATATATTCAATTCATAATATTTTTAAGGGACTCGATTGTATGGGGTTTAGACCTACCTTTAGGGTTTATATATTTAATGGGTAAATAGGAAGGATAAGGAGAAGATGTCTTTCTTTTGGGGCGTTTTTGGAGGAGGATTTGTGTAGCACAATATTAATAGCGTCTTATGAAGATGAAGATTATTTTGCGGTCTTTATTGCGTAATAAAGGTAACTAGGTGTTTTCCTTTAATTGTGTTTATTGAAAGTGAATTATTAACATGGTATAATAATTTATTGTATGATTAATTGTTTGTGTGGTTATTTATGCTTATGATTCACATGTTTAATTGCATTTAATATTTATGTTGTTATTCTATTTTCAATTATTTATTTGGTGCGCGAACTAGGGTTTAAATCGCGAACCCTAGCGTCGTTTTGGAGGCGCGGCCCCTAGGGTTGGCCGTGGCCTAGGGTTTTGGCTTTTCCTTGTGGGAGAGGCTAGGGTTTGCTTATGTTGAGAAATTAGGGTTTTGGTTTACATCATTAAGGTTATAGCTGAAGTTACTCTAACTTCGCATGTAAGTTACCCTAATTATACCTTTTTGAGTTATAACTTTGAAAGTGACGTTATGGTGCGGTGTACTATAACAAGACTCGTTGTGGTGACATGGCGGTTTGTACCGTGGAGTCGAACCCTCGGTGATGGTGTTATAGAGGACTAACCCGTGACGGAAGAGAGGTATAGTTGATGATGCTATAACCTCGCACGTATAAAGTTATAGCTGAAGGTACCATAACTTTGATTAAGTTAAGTGAAGGTTATAGTTGATGATACTATAACCTGACAAGCTTAACCAAAGTTATAGGTGGTATACTATAACTTTGCTGGAGTTAAGCGAAGGTTATGGTTGATGATACTATAACCTGACAAGCTTAACCAAAGTTATAGCTGAAGTTACTATAACTTCACTAAAGCTGAGTGAAGGTTATAGCAGAAGTTACTATAACTTCACTAAAGCAGAGTGAAGGTTATAGCTGAAGTTACTATAACTTCACTAGGGTTATGTGAAGGTTATAGTTCGTGGTATTATAACATTGGGTGTTATATGCTTTTGTGTCTGGTGTTATGGTAACTCGAACTATAACATGACCTTCGAGGTGTAATGTTATAGGACGAGATACTATAACCTTGGTCATCTGTGCTTGTTTTTGTGTAGTGTTATAGTCAGTTGGACTATAACACTATGTTTGCATATCGTATTGGTTATTCTTTTTCTTACATTGTTGGGCAGTCAGCAGTACTGTTCTTGAGTTGAGTCGTGACGTTGTTCACGCATTGTTGGACAGTCAGTTATACTGTTCCTGTGTTGGGTCGTGACGTTGTTCACGCAATTGTTAGTACAGTCATTTATACTGTGCATTTGCTTGTTGGCTTGTTGAATAGATGATGATAGTATCAGTTATATACTATCGGAATGAACCAACGCTACCCTTTGGGGATTTGTTTATTTTGGTCTATGTTCGGGATTGGTCAGAGGTAGTTCGTTATACGCTCTGGTCCCCGTGTGTCGTTCGATGTACAGTTAATGCATCGAGGGTCTGGCCAGGTCTTAGACATATAGGCAGTGGTTATACGCTATACATAGTACCGTGGGTGCAGTTCGTTATGCGGTCTACAGTGGATGCAGTTCGTTATACAGTCCACACCGATGGAGGCAGTTCGTTATACGCTCCATCATCTAGAGGCAGTTCATTATACGCTCTAGCGGTTAGAGGCAGTTCGTTAATCGCTCTAACGGCGTTCATTCTATTCGCTATGCCTTGTTGATCGAATTGGTGACTTTATTGCTATGGATCATGTGTCACTTTTGGGTCGAGTTAGTGTTCATGGTCTAGAGGTTTGTCTAGTTGCATTCATTTGATAATGATGATGTCATAGTAAGTTTGGTTGCACGTCATATTGTATAAATTATTTCACATGTCATTTATGATTACTGTCTGTTGTTATAGATTGTTATTAATTCAGCATGTTGTAAACATGACTGGGAGAGCATCTAGTTACTCCCGACTGATTGTCGACCCCCATTCTCAGGTTGAATTGGTTACTGCTTGTCTGGATGTTGTGCTGGAGAGACTTGTGGCAAGAAGAATAATTTAATTAGGAATTTATTTAAGTTAAGGATTATCAATAATGTATTAGTTTAGTTTTGGATTTGAGTATCGATCCAGATTGGTCAGGTGTTTCCGCCACCTTAACCCTATTCATATTTGTACTCTGATGGATTATATATTATTAAGGTATTTCTTTTGTTTTAAAAATCCGGGTTGTTACAGTTGGTATCAGAGCGAACACGCTCCCAACTCTCGCTTAGTTAATGACTAAATTAAATCGGTTTAGTTAAATTGAGTGAGAGTAAATGGGTAGAAACCAATAAGGATCTTTTCTGTACTTTGATATGTGATTTTATCTCTACTTTCAAATGTAACTGTATGATTCAAAAATGTGTAGAGTGTGTGTTAACATGTTATGGTTATATTGAAATTACTTTCATGTTTGGTCTTATTTACATATTTGATTCGCTTGTTCAATAGTCGTATGAGATAAGACTAGTATATAGTCCATTTCTTAAGAGTTATATTATAGATTTAGTTCATTTGAACCACTCGATTGACGATCCGAAGTTAACTTGTAAAGGTTGGAGATATTGTGTTGGAAGTGCTTATCATGATTGTGACTCTTAAGGAAAATTTGAGGTTTATCTTATCCCTTATTTGGTGGTTTAACTTAGGAGTTTATCATGGTTAATGATGTGAAGGATATAAGTTATTATTGATGTTCATGGTGCATAGTATGGTTGTATCGAATTGTAGAATGGAACTTAAAGTTTGGGTACTGTCTTATCATGTTGTGGATTTACATTCTTTGAGGAACTAGATTCGTGTGATTTATAGTGAACTCGTTTGAGGTTTGAGTTGGTAAGGAAAATCTTGGAGTTTGTTTATGGTGTTTGTTAAAGGTAATCCGTTTTTTTTAGAGTCCTATTCCCTTCACCTTGTTCGATGGAAGTAGGTTGGTGATGACGGAATATTATGGAATATCTACCGTTAATTTTGAAGATCTAGTTAGTGAGTATATGAGATTTTTATGTGAAAGTCAACCATTCATATTCATTTTGGAGTTCATTGAATATTTTACTTGAGGAATTAGTTTGAACGATTTATATCGGGATTGTAGGAATATGTTTAATTTTATGCTGGTAGTTAATGATCTTGAGGATATTTTTGTGGAACTTCATAGTTAATGATTAAGCGATTTGCCTAGAGGAGTTATAAGGTTTTGAGTAATTAAGCGATGCAATATAATTAGAGTACTTTTCTCTTATGAAGTTGTGCTTTTAAGAAGTGACTTTCTGCCTTTTCTATTCTCTAATTTGTTTTCTTATTTTATTATATAACTGATTTGATGTTGGGTGATTATTTTTAGGCCGTCATTAGTTAATGATGTTTTATTTTGGAATAGTTAGTAAATATTTGTTATGGTGATAAATATTAGAACTTGGGATCAGATATGAGTGCATTTGAATTATTGGGGAGTTAGTCTGAATTTCATGCGTATGGTGGCTGCAAAGTTATATATTAGAGCTAGCTATTTGGGAATGATTATTTGGAGTACTCGGAAGTATGAGGGATAAGTTAATGTTTCTCTAGTTAAGTGATAAGTTGTGCAAGTTTATGGACTGGAGATTCGAGTAGTAGAACGAAGTATGCGTCCCCTTGATTGGTTAGCTCGTAATTCGAAAGGCTGGAGAAATTGAGTTTTGAGATTATTAATGTATTGGAAAAGCATGGTGATTAGACTAGTGAATTATTAATGGAATAGATAAATAATGATTTGAGGAATAGGAGTAAGATGTAAGTGTTATAATTGTAACGCAAATTGGTTGACTTAGATATGTTTAAATTAGAATGTGGGATAAATTTATTATTTGGAATTTTCGCGTATTAGTTGTCGAGGATAATGGTATAATGAAAGTTATCTTGGAGTATATAAACTAATTTGAGGATTTCAGTGTTATACGCGTTTGGAGGATCATTTGAAGAGCCAAAGGCTTGTTACTAAAGGATTTGTCAGATGACCTTGGCTTTAAGGAATTCTTAGGTGGTGATGAGCAAAATGTTTTAAAGGTTGATTAGCGCTCTTATTTAGAATGCGATGTAATGGGGAATGGTATCGATTTTATGAGGACATAGGTTGTACAATGTTTTTCATGGAAGTCTTTTAGATATTGCTATTTTGGAAGATAATAGACTTTCATCAATATCAAGAAGAGGTTAAAATAGTATGGATATGAAAAATGTGAGGTTTTAGTTTTTACAATTTTCTTTTTATTTTGTTAGTATCCTTTGGGCTAGCATCTTGAGTTGCTCTTTGAGTTGTTATATGCTTGCATGTTTCTACAGGATCGGTGTCCCTTAATCAATTTCCTTGATTAAAGCCTTCATATCTCTTATTTAATTGAGCTTCTTCACTTTGCTTCTTAACATTGATCTGTTTCAAGTCCTCGTAAGGTCCTTCGATCTTATCTTTGTTTCGATATCCTTAAACTTTCTATTTTCACTAATCGGTGTGCCTTATCCTTTGATTTCCGTTATGAGTATTATATTCTTACAAAATGATTTATAAATTGTTTTTGTAAGCGGTATTATTTGGGCAATAATAGGTATTATATCTGGGTGATTAGTGAGTGTCTTTCATAATGGTATTGAAATTTAATAATTGAGCGTTGAACTTGTTATATAAAAGAGTTTGGTATTTATGAGGCTTCGTTTAATACTTAGGAGGAGAATCATGGACGTTAAGACGTGTGATTACTTAATGGATGACTCTTTTTTTTTTGTGGAAATTTAGTGTCCATGTCAATGGTGTATACATGGTGAATGTATGTGAGTTGATGTTATAAGGGTGTATTATATACCATGGCTAATTTAAGGATATAGTTGTGTTTATTGTGAATTTTATGTTGGTGGATATAAGTTAGTGATAATCAGGTGAAGTTGGTCTGATTATGTATTATCTTAATTGGGAGTGTAATATTATTGAAGTCTTTAAGGATGAGGTGGACAAGAATGAAACTCAAGAATGAAAGTTTGTGGCTCATTATACCTTTGGTGTACTTAACGATATAATTGGAAATTATGATTTATGGAATCTCAAATTTGGAATTTTAATTGGTAGTACTAATCGCAATTAGGTGTTTGATGTATTTAAGGATTGTGGCATTTGAGGATGAGCTTCTAAATCATTAATTTGTGGTATTTTAAAAAGTGATAATTGTGGATGAATTGTTAGATGATGGATAATGCTGGAGTCTAACCATTTGTGGTGTTTGGTTATGAAATAGCTTATGAAGATATTGAAATGTGATGAATTAAGGAAGCTAAATGTTCGTTTGAGTAGCTGAATGTGCTTATGGAAATAGATTAAGTTATGAATTTGTGGAATGCCAATGATCATGGTCGTAGATCATGTTCATATATTACTAATAGTTTACAACATTACTAAAGCAGAGAGAAGGTTATAGCTGAAGTTACTATAGTTTACAACATTACTAAATGTTATCAATTAGAGTACAAGTTTCATATAAAATCATAAATTAGAGTACAAAGCACATAACAATTAGTGCTCAAACCATAACATGTGTAAAACCGACTCAAAGTGGGACATATCAAAAACCGTCACAAAACATGCGATACAAACGAATGGAATATCATATATTCGAAACGTTAATATTTAAATTTATACGATAAACGAACCATGCGAACTATTATAAATTAAGATTTAATAAAGAATGATAAAAGAACTCCAGCAGGGTGCCAACCGGTCAGGTGGACCGGCTGCCGGCTACCCGGCTGGCACCATAGTCACACTTGAAAAACAATTGAATATGCAGCGGGTCCCAGCCGGTCAAAGGGACCGGCTGCCGGCTACCCGGCTGGGACCAAAGTCACTTGAGAAAAATGAAGGCAAAATAGGATGCGTCTCAGCCAGTCGGCTGACCGGCTGCCGGTCGGCCGGCTGAGACATAATTCATGCCCAAAATATTACGTAACACAAATAATATACAGCCACTTCCCAGCCGGTCAGCTGACCAGCTGCCGGTCGGCCGGCTGTGATATAATATGCACGAAAATCACCCTCTTCTTCCCAAACATCATACAACAAACATCAACTAACATCATCAATCATCAATTCACATTATCAATTATCAACTAACAACAACTATCATCAACAACACAATTCCTATGATTACTAATCCTATTCAAAATACGATTACTAACGTAGAAAACACATTAAAACACGTAATGATATCGAGTAACCCTTCACCGTTACCTTTTTGCGTCTTCAATCCTCGTCGAGGTCCTCTTCTATCAAATAGTAGTCTTTGTCGAGGTCTTGGAGGTCACCACCTACAATTAAACAATAAAAGATGAATATAATTCACCTTCGAGAAAGACGGATAAAATGAAAAGCGAGAAAGACGGTAATTTTATTACTAATTAAGATAGACGACGATGAGAGGGAAAGATTAAGACGAAGTTTAGTGACTTTGAGCGAGTAATGAAGGCGTAGCGATGATCTAAAGCTTGATCAAGAATGAAGTTAGGTTTTTGGGTGGTTACGTGGTGAGGAAGAAGGAGGTTGAATGTGAGTGAGGGAGTTAGGGTTTGAGGGAGAGTATGAGGGAGTAAGTGGAAAAATATGGGAAAAGCTGTAACACCCTCAAATTTGCGGAAAGAAAAAAAATAATTTAACTAAATAAAAGATGAGAATACATAACAAAGGTGTCTTAAATACAAAGGTTCATAACAAAAAGGAAATAATATTATACAAAAGAAATATCCAAAACGGGAGACATATCTCCCGTATAAATACGGAAATAAAAGAGTGTAAAATATATACAATCCTAAAGAACCGAATATAGGTCCAAGGTAAATACTTCGCTCGCTAGCCCGTCAATGTACCCAAGTATGCATCACGAACCTGCCAACCGCATTAAATATAAACACGGAAGCCACAGTCAGTGGGGAGTAACTCCGAGTTCTCCCAGCCACGAAATGTCGAGTTTAATAAAACATGAAATAACATAAAAGTAATGTATATGGAAAATACAAAACCTTAACATATATGATATGCTTTTCATGTTATGAAACAATTAACTAACATATAACCTAGCATATGAAAGCTATCATGTGAATCCGATAATAAACTATAACAAGAGGTAGGGAAGCTGGTATGCGAGCTCAGAGGTTACCATTAACATGGCCATGATACACTCAAACCCTAATCAACACGTAATCATGTGCATCAGTTAACAATCAGTAATCCAAACTCTATCAACCTTAGCCGGCTTGCATCTCACCTTCTAAAGCTCATAGAATCATCAAACATGAAAGACCAATACTTCTACAAACAGGCATAAGTTCTTAGAACCGTCAATAGTCGACTGTAACTCGAGTCTATACCACAAGGTAGGATATACTTAAATATTTAGGCTCAGCGGTCACTCCGGTAACATGGCCCAAATACCAAGCACACATCTAGGCTCAGCGGTTACACTAATAACATGGCCCAGATCCAAAGCACATATCTTAGCTCAGAGGTTCCTCTCAGAAACATGTCAAAGATACGACTCAACCCTAAACCTAGACTGCGCAGACCCAGAGAAATGCGGAAAAAACCTCGCATCCAAGACCCATGATACAATCACATGAGTACACCCTAAGAAGATCCATCAAAGGGGTTGGCTAGTACTTAAACTGGCTCCATTTCCCAAAGTGGAAACAATGGCAGCCATACCCCGAATTGGATATAAACCCACCAAGCCGGGACACAGAAGCTATCAAGCGGCAAACTCCATATGCTCGTTAAAGATAGTACGGGCCTATCAATGTCATGGTCCAAGATACTCATTTAGAATTAGAATGGTCAAGACGCCATATACTCATAATTCTCTATGAGTACTTAGTCAACACGACACCAACCATATAATTAAAACAGTCACGGAATAACATCCTATCATGTGACTAATTTCATATAAATCATAATCAAATATCATATCGCCTCATATATACTAAGGCTTATTCATTCATTCATTAAATAAAACCTTACCTGAAGACAAATCCCCGACCCGAGTCCCGCGACGGGTCATCAGTCAACCGGGGCTGACTAGATCTTAGTTTGACCAAACCCGTTTGGTCAAACCGGCTAGAAACAGAGTCTTAGCCCTCGAGGCTTGCACATAAGAATATCACATTCATTTCATGTTATTTCATTCTATTTCTAACATGTGAATTATTAAAATCATACGAAAACCCGTTTAACTTAACGGATATCAATTTAAACTACCATCTCGTATTATAATTTCTAACATGTGAGAAATAATAATTTAATGAAAAACCTTTTAATTAAATATTTTACTTATTAATATTTCTCACTTGCTAATTATTACAAAACGCGATGAAATAACAATAACTAAAAAACCGTCACAAGTCTAAGGAAGGGGACCCACGGGCTGATTTGGGCCGACTTGACACGGGCCTGGACTGGGCCCCACGGCTGGTTTGGGCCTGTTTGGGCTGTTTTAAAGACTTTACTAAAACCGTTTCCTAATATTTCCCGCATGCTTTAACATAATTAAAACCCGTCAAAACAATAACCAAACAATCAAACATCGACACAACCCAAAGACCAAAACCCGGACCAATCCAGACCGGACCAGGACCGGCCTGAACCGGGCCTGAACCGGCCGGTTTGGGCTGGGTTTTCCGGCCAAATTCCACGGTTCAAACAACCTCCATTCCAAATTATTTATAACATGTTTTTAATTAACAACATCCATTTTTAACATCCAATTCAACCATCATGCATATTAAAATCATGATTATGAAGAAATCATAAAAATATGTCAAGGACACCCACATGTTTATAAATTCATACAACATGATAAAAATGATTACTTATCATGTTACTAATTAAAAACCGTAAATCATAAACAACAACTAAAGATATGTAACATTTTTCGTCGAGTAACTCGGAATCGTTACCTTAGCTAGCTAAAATCAAGTAGCACCAAAATAATAAGAACTAAGAAAATAAGAAAACCGTCTTCTAGTCTTCTCCTAAAATATACGAGTCACCAAACTCGTCTTCAAAATCTTCCCCTATAAGAAATGACAAGAAAACAATTATTAGAACTTAAAACTTGATTTCCCATAATTAAAGTGTTGAAAACGATTTTGTCGGAATTTAAAATAAAACGTACTTGAAGATGGGGAGCGAAGAGGAGATCCTAGAAATATAAGTTAGGACGGATTTAATTAAGAAATGAAGGTTTTATGAAGGTTTTGCTCAAGAACGACGGAAGAACGAATGGAAGAACGAAGAAGAGTTCAAGAACGATTGAGAACGATTAATTGATCGAAGTTGATTTGTGGAAAAATGAAAAGTTGTTGGTGAGTAATGAAAAGAAGGAAAATATCAAGGCTTAAGAGGGGAAAAAGAGACGTGTGAAATGGAGAGGAATCGGGTCTGTTTTTACGCGATTTGCGGAGTTTAAGTTGACAGACCGATAAAGTTACAAATATCTAAGATATTTTTATTAGTTTAATCATATTAATTAAAAGATCTAATATGAGTGGAAAAAAAATGACATGGGGCGTATGACTCATGTCAAAGTCGGGTTTCGGGACTTAAGTTGACCCGGGGATAGTTAAATGACGTTTGGGGTTAAATCATAAAAGTTATTCTTTAATTCCGAATAAATTCAAAATAATTATATTAAATTATCATAAATTCAAATAAATCATAATAAAAATAAATTAAATTTATTATTTTTCAAATATAATTTCGATCTTTAAAAATTACGAGGCGAGTCGGGAAAAGTCAACGAAAGTCAAAATTGACTAAAAAGTCAAGAAAAGTCAAGAAAAGTCAATGATGACTTAAAAGTCAAGAAAAGTAAATGACGACTTAAAAGTCAAGAAAAGTCAATGACGACTTTTAAACAGTCAAGAAAAAGTCAAAGACGACTTAAAAGTCAAGAAAAGTCAAAGATGACTAAAAACGGTCTTTTCATGAAATCTCTCAGAAATTTCCCAAAATAGAACGCGTAATTCAAATACGACTCTAAACAATATAAATTCTAGTTTTAAAAAACTTAAGTTTCTACTGAAAAGTGTTGTAGTAAAATATTTTTCACACTAGAAAAATTGGGGGTACTTTTCGGGTGTGTTAAATCACCCCCTCCTTTTTTAAAAAGTTCGTCCTCGAAACTTAGAAGAATGAAGTAACATATATGTAAGTTATTTCAAAACTGTTAAAAATATATTTCGTAAATAAAACCACCAGGGTCTTATCACGGGGCGGAAAGGTTCTCGTCCGCGGTTAGACATCGAACCGTCCCAAGTCAAAGACTCAAAAGATACATTTTCGCATCAACAAATGAGAAAACTAGTTATCGAACGTCTCCAATAACGAGTCTCAACATTCCTTGACGGTAAAATACTTGACATCATAAAACATTTCCAAAAACTTTTAGTTCAAAAATTTTATAGTAAAGATAATAACTCTACTATCTACGCTTAAAATTTCTAACTAAAGCTTCTAATAATTTATCTAGAAGAGATGATACTCGATAGAAGGAACGAAATATTCGAAAGAATAAATCGAATAGAAAGAAGTAAAGAAAGAAGGATATTTTGAAAGTTTCCTCAGGGATGGAAACTCAACAAGAAGACATTACACGAACGAAGAGCGATTCGAACATCGAAATCACAAATCGTGATAATAGGAGGTACGCCCAAATGATTACAAAGGACTAAAAAGGAAAAGGATTGAAAGGTAGCGGTTTGACTAAGGATCAATTTGAGGGATGAAAGAGGAATGAACCACAATACTATCTTCCATCTATGATAATTCAAAGGTTGATCGTAATTCGACAACACTAACTGCACCAGAATCTAATCCTCAAGAGAGTGCAATTTATCCACAACATTTTCAATCATCAGATTCCTACTAAAATATTTCATAAGCATGACACATCGAGTAACAACTCCCAATTATTCAAATTCCATCAGAATCTTCTAAGGTCCATCGGTACGGTAAACTCCATAACTAACACCCCATGAAAGATTTATTACGAACTATAATCTTCTTAGCTCCATCAAAACTTTTATTGGAAACCACCATCAAAATATTTATAATTTGGGAAACAATGCCGCTAACCATCCCAAAGTAAAGGAGACTTACTATGAAATCCTTTGATTCAATTTATTCCAAAATTCATTATCTTAAGTTATTAACAAATAACTTTCTCACCTTCCAAAGTTAAAACACAAATCCTCAAAAGAGATTAGTCACCCAAATCTCATTTAACTTAACTTTTGCTAATCATAGGGCAATGCGACCGTAAATCAATTTATTTATCTATTCCAAACTCTCAATACACCAGTTTTCGCTTATGACGATATTCCTCAAGTTGTGTCATCCAAATCTTAATTCCTCAAAGTATTTATTCTCCTAGGGTCCAACATTTAACGACAACAAATTCCCAAGTAACTATAAAATCACTCAACTACAACTACAACTATTATTAAGCTTATCTCGATCCTCAAAAAGATATTGCAACTTCAAGCTTTCATATTTTAAAACCACTAAGAGACTTTCCTCCTAAGTTTATCCTCAAATCCTTAAAATCATCTAAACACGGAACTAGCTTAATAGGATGGCTAGGTACCATATTCGAAGCTTCTTATTTACTTCAAAATAGACATATCATAAGCATGGTCTTCAAACCAATACTAAACTTCTAAGTCCAAAAGACTAAATTACTAATGAGCTAAGAAGTCATAGCCAACTCATTCGATCTTACACCATCAAATATCATGAACTATTTACACACAATTCATGACAAGCACCTAGCATTAAAATCATTAAACATACCTTACCACTCCTTCCTCAATGATACCAACTCTCACCACTATAGGGTGAAATAGATCTATACCATTTTCCTCAAATCACAAGTTCATTCTAACACACTAATATTCCACAAGATTCAAAGTTCTTCCGACTAAGTATAATATACCACAATCCGATGGTGATGACATCAAAAAAAAAAAAATGTTACAAGAGGGAGGTAAAGATACCAATAGTAAGATGAAGGAACTATCCAGAGAAATTTTCAAGAGGCAAATAGGTTGGAAGAGAAAGAAGCACCTAGATAGAAGGAAGAGAGCTTAATACTATAAGGACGAGAGAATTCATAAATGAGGAAGGAATACACTTCAATTAAGCTGGTAAATCTTCAAATCTTCGGTAGAGGATACTCCTTCTAGGTAACACATATTCCACCATAAGGCGTAATATGGTTCCTAGCAATTTGGCTAGCCACCCAAACATAGCCTCCTTGGCAATTGTCTTCTTTATGAGGAGGGACCTGATTGGTACCAACAACGATCTCTTCTACACGAGTTCCAACCATCTTCATAAGAGACAAAACAAATTAAGTTACTCCTAACAATTAGCATAAACAAATAGACTACAACATAAATCCTAATCTACCCATCCTACCATTCTATCTCACAAGTTTATTATTTTATTAAGGTCAAGTTATTTATACAAGGGTAAACAAACGTGCGTCGGGAGCAAAATAGCTCTGATACCAACTGTGACACCCTCAAATTTGCGGAAAGAAAAAAAATTATTTAAATACATAAAAGATAATAATACATAACGAAGGTGTCATAAATAAAAAGGGTCATTACAAAACGGAAATAATATTCTACAAAAGAAATATACAAGACGGGAGACCTATCTCCCGTATAAAAACGGAAATAGAAAGAGTGTATAATATTATACAATCCTAAGAACCGAGTATAGGTCCAAGGTAATACTTCGCTCGCTAGCTCGTCAATGTACCCCAAATATGCATTCACCACCTGTTCGACCGCATTAAATATAAACACGGAAGCCACAGTCAGTGGGAGTAACTCCGAGTTCTCCCAGCCACGAAATGTCGAGTTTAATGAAACATGAATAACATAAAAGCAATGTATATAGAAAATACAAAACTTTAACATATATGATATGCTTTTCATGTTATGAAACAATTAACTAACATATAACCTAGCATATGAAAGCTATCATGTGAATCCGATAATAAACTATAACACGAGGTAGGGAAGCTGGTATGCTAGCTCAGAGGTTACCGTTAACATGGCCATGAGACACTCAAACCCTAATCAAACATAATATCATGTGAATCAGTTAACAACCGGTAATCCAAACTCTATCAACCTTAGCCGGCTTGCATCTCACCTTCTAACAGCTCATAGATCATCAAACATGAAAGACCAATACTTCTAAACACGAGCTAGTGCAACTAGACCAAGTATTATACCTTACAGAACACGATCATAGTCACTGTAACAACCCTCGAGTCTATACCACGAGGTAGGATATACTTAAATATTTAGGCTCAGCGGTCACTCCGGTAACATGGCCCAAATACCAAGCACACATCTAGGCTCAGCGGTTACACTAATAACATGGCCCAGATCCCAAGCACATATCTTAGCTCAGAGGTTCCTCTCAGAAACATGTCCAAGATACGACTCAACCCTAAACCTAGACTGCTCAGACCCAGAGAAATGCGAAGATCCATCTCATCCAAGACCCATGATACAATCACATGAGTACACCCTAAGAAGATCCATCAAAGGGGTTGGCTAGTACTTAAACTGGCTCCATTTCCCAAAGTGGAAACAATGGCAGCCATACCCCGACTTGGATATAAACCCACCAAGCCGGGACCCAGAAGCTATCAAGCGGCAAACTCCATATGCTCGTTAAAGATAGTACGGGCCTATCAATGTCATGGTCCAAGCGACGCATTTAGAATTAGAATGGATCCAAGACGCCATATACTCATAATCTCTATGGTACGTTAGTCCAACAACTGACACCAACCATATAAATGACAACAGTCACGGAATACATCCTATCATGTGACTATTTCATATAATCATAATCAAATTCAATAATCGCCTCATATCTACTAAGGCTTATTCATTCATTTTTTTAAAATAAAACCTTACCTGAAGACAAATCCCGACCCGAGTCCCGCGACGGGTCATCAGTCAAAACGGGGCTGACTAGATCTTAGTTTGACCAAACCCGTTTGGTCAAACCGGCTAGAAAAAGAGTCTTAGCCATCGAGGCTTGAACATAAGAATCATCATATTCAATTCATGTTATTTCATTCTATTTCTAACATGTGAATTATTAAATCATACCACCACCCGCTTGACTTAAAGGATATCAATTTAAACTACCATCTCGTATTATAATTTCTAACATGTAAGAAATAATAATTTAATGAAAAACCTTTTAATTAAATATTTTACTTATTAATATTTCTCACTTGCTAATTATTACAAAACGCGATGAAATAACAATAACTCAAAACCCGTCACAAGTCTAAGGAAGGGGACCCACGGGCTGATTTGGGCCGACTTGACACGGGCCTGGACTGGGCCCCACGGCTGGTTTGGGCCTGTTTGGGCTGTTTTAAAGACTTTACTAAAACCGTTTCCTAATATTTCCCGCATGCTTTAACATAATTAAAACCCGTAAAAACAATAACCAAACAATCAAACATCGACACAACCCAAAGACCAAAACCCGGACCAATCCAGACCGGACCAGGACCGGCCTGAACCGGGCCTGAACCGGCCGGTTTGGGCGGGTTTTTCCGGCCAAATTCCACGGTTCAAACAACCTCCATTCCAAATTAATTCTAACATGTTTTTAATTAACAACATCCATTTTTAACATCCAATTCAACCATCATGCAAATTAAAATCATGATTATGAAGAAATCATAAAAATATGTCAAGGACACCAACATGTTTATAAATTCATACAACATGATAAAAATGATTACTTATCATGTTACTAATTAAAAACCGTAAATCATAAACAACAACTAAAGATATGTAACATTTTTCGTCGAGTAACTCGGAATCGTTACCTTAGCTAGCTAAAATCAAGTAGCACCAAAATAATAAGAACTAGGAAAATAAGAAACCCGTCTTCTAGTCTTCTCCTAAAATATACGAGTCACCACACTCGTCTTCAAAATCTTCCCCTATAAGAAATGACAAGAAAACATTATTAGAACTTAAAACTTGATTTTCCATAATTAAAGTGTTGAAAACGATTTTGTCGGAATTTAAAATAAAACGTACTTGAAGATGGAGAGCGAAGAGGAGATTCTAGAAATATAAGTTAGGACGGGTTTGAATAAGAAATGAAGGTTTTATGAGGATTTTGCTCAAGAACGACGAAGAACGAATGAAGAACGACGAAGAACGTTCAAGACTGATGAAGAACGATTAATTTGATCTTAAGTTGATTTGTTGGAAAATGAAAAGTTGTTAGTGAGTAATGAAAAGAAAGAAAATATCAAGCTTTAAGAGAGGAGAAAGAGACGTGAGAAAAGAAGAGAAATCGGGTCTGTTTTTAAGCGATTGCGGAATTTAAGTTGACAGACCGATAAAGTTACAAATATCTTAGATATTTTTATTAGGTTAATCATATTAATTAAAAGATCTAATATGAGTGGAAAAAAAATGACATGGGGCGTATGACTCATGTCAAAGTCGGGTTTCGGGACTTAAGTTGACCCGGGAATAGTTAAATGACGTTTGGGGTTAAATCATAAAAGTTATTCTTTAATTCCGAATAAATTCAAAATAATTATATTAAATTATCAGAAATTCAAATAAATCTTAATAAAAATAAATTAAATTTATTATTTTTCAAAATAAAATTTCGGTCTTTAAAATTACGAGGTGAGTCGGAAAACGTCAACGAAAGTCAAAGTCGACTTAAAAGTCAAGAAAAGTCAAAGATGACTTAAAAGGCAAGAAAAGTTTATGACGACTTAAAAGTCAAGAAAAGTCAATGACGACTGTAAAAAGTCAAGAAAAGTCAAAGACGACTTAAAAGTCAAGAAAAGTCAAAGATGACTAAAAACGGGATTTTCATGAAATCTCTCAGAAATTCCAAATACGAACGCGGAATTTCAAAATACGACTCGAAACAATAAATTCTATTTTTAAAAACTTAAGTTCTACTGAAAAGTGTTAGTAAATATTTTCACTAGAAAAATTGGGTACTTTTCGGGTTGTTACATAATGTCTGTCGGTAATTTGCAGTGATCGGTTGGTATATTATTGTACCATTTTACAATCAAGGGATTTTTGGTCGGCTATCGTTCAGTGGCATCAATAATCGGTCGGTAAGAAATTGGCTTGTCATGCTTTATTTTTACATCTATTTCTCCCTTATTTACTATATTTCCTGCAGAAATTCTAAAATATATACAAAAACACCCAGACACAATTTTTTGTAACGAAAAGCTATCTTTCAAATTCAAACAAATTCCAACAAAGTCTTACAACCATTACCAACCATGTATTACAAACGTATTACAAGTCAAATTTCACACCAAAGTTGCATACACATCCATCAGTAAAGTTTACATTACACAACCATTGCCAAGATACTAATTCTAAACTTGAAAACCAATCCCGCCTCGGCCACTCCTGCCTACGCTGGAGTTATCGTCATTAGGGTTAGGGGGCAAGTCCCAAGGCTTCAATTTGACTTCTTGTTTCCTCTTGTTGACGCAAACTTTGTTCTTGACTACTCGTGTTTTATAGGCTTAGATCTTGACTTTTCATGTAACCTTCCTCCCTCTTGCGACCTTCTTCTTCCTTTGAAGTGATTTCTCCTTAAACTTCCTAAACTCTTGGGCTTCCCTTTCACGTGCCTCCATTGTTTGACTTAGAATACCGTGAATATATGCTTTGAAGGCGGAAAACTTACCTCTTGACAATGATGAGGGGGGAGTGTAATAAAGTGAGATGGCAGTTCCCAACTCAAAGACTTGTCCCTTCTTGTATCCATGAACCGTATCACACCAAATATTATTAGCATCTATCGACAATCCTTATTCTTTAAGGTCATGTACCATGTGTTCATAATCCCTTACAATATTAAAAAAGAAAGTTATAAATAATAACATAGTTGTTTTGAATACACTTAAAATATCTTATTATAGTAATACTTACATATCTCGATTTTGCTTTTGGATGACTCAATAGTTCTGTTTGGGTCATTTTTACCCACACATTAGAGGAATACCGTGGCAGGCGACGATTGGACGGAGAGAAAGCACACGGATATCTGACCTGTACAGACGAAATAAATTGTACTTAGAAAGCACATGCACAACAGAAGCAGAGGCAATCAACAACAAACCCCACTGATATGTCTAGTTTTTATATGATCTTACTCCTTAAATTAGCTCGATTTTACATGATTCTCATACTTTGTTTAGTATATTTTTGAGCTAATTACGTGTTCGAGGTGCATTGCTCGCTTTTGCTATGTTTTGTATGAATCTAAGCATTTAGAGGTTTTTTCCTAGCACATTAGCAAGCACCAAAGTCCAACAAGCTAATGGAAGCAAGATGGACCATGGAAGGATAGAATGGAAAATGACCAGCCAAGCATGAAGATTTGTGAATTGGATTGATATGCAAGTGAGAAACCAAAAATGAAGCCCAATGCACAGAGCCCACAACTCAACATAAGATGCTCCTTTGGATGCTCAAGGAATCCCAAAACTATGCAATTTGTAACAACCCGAAAAGTACCCAATTTTTCTAGTAAAAATATTTACTAACACTTTTCAGTAGAACTTAAGTTTTTAAAATAGAAATTTTTGTTCCGAGTCTTATTTTGAAATTCCGCGTTCGTATTTGGAATTTTTGAGAGATTTCATGAAAAGACCGTTTTTAGTCATCTTTGACTTTTCTTGACTTTTAAGTCGTCTTTGACTTTTTATTGACTTTTTAAAAGTCGTCATTGACTTTTCTTGACTTTTAAGTCGTCATTTACTTTTCTTGACTTTTAAGTCATCATTGACTTTTCTTGACTTTTTAGTCAACTTTGACTTTCGTTGACTTTTCCCGACTCGCCTCGTAATTTTAAAGACCGAAATGATATTTGAAAAATAATAAATTTAATTTATTTTTATTAAGATTTATCGGAATTTATCGTAATTTAATATAATTATTTTGAATTTATTCTGAATTTAAAGAATAACTTTTACGGTTTTAACCGAAGGTCATTTAACTATTCCCGGGTCAACTTAAGTCCCGAAACCCGACTTTGACATGAGTCACACGCGCCATGTCACTTTTTTTTCACTCATATTAGATCTTTTAATTAATATGATTAAACTAAAAAAAATATCTAAGATATTTGTAACTTTATCGGTCTGTCAATTTAAACTCCGCAAATCGCTTAAAAACAGACCCGATTTCTCACCATTTCACACGTCTCCTTTGTCCTCTCTTTCACCTTGATATTTTCCTTTCTTTTCATTATAATAACATAATATCTTGATATTTAGTTCAATTAACTTAATCGTTAATGATATTTAATCGATTACCGTAAAATGAATTATTTTAACGCGAGTCAATTACGTAACAACAATTTCAAAAACCCGACTTCCTAATCCCTCTATAAACACACGGCTCACACACCCCTCTTTACTCACTAACCACTTTTCATTTTTCAACAAATCAAATTAAGATCTAAATATCACTTTCTTCATCGTTCTTCATTTGTTCTTCGTGTTCTTCAATTGTTCTTCATCGTTCTTGAGCAAAACCTTCATAAACTCTTCATTTCTTAATTAAATCCGTCCTAACTTATATTTCTAGACTCTCCTCTTCGCTCCCCATCTTCACGTACGATTTATTTTCAATTCCGTCAAAATCGTTTTCAACACTTTAATTATGGAAAATCTATTTTTACTTCT